>JAECUM010022827.1:0-56256 GCA_016617855.1 Megalonaias nervosa | reverse complement strand
AGACTATTTAATCAACTAGTTTAACTTCTAGTCCCAGGAATGGATATAAAAAGTGTGTGTGTGTGTGTGTGTGTGTGTGTGTGTGTGTGTGTGTGTGTTTTAACTTAGCTTCAACAATTTTTCATTCATATCGATACGATGTCTGGAGTGTGGCAGTTTCTAGTAATGTCTAGCACTGGGACATCATGCCACAGACATGAAGCATGATGTCCCACCCAATCACATTATCTTGACACTAGGCCGACCAGTCCTAACAATAGCGTCTTAATGCTGAGCGCCTAGCGAGGCAGCTGTTAGTACTATTTTTATAAGTCTGTGGTATGACTCGGCCAGGGTTCGAACCCGAGACCTCCCGCATCCGAGGCAGACTCTCTAAACGAAATAAAAAAGCACAAAACAATTAAACAAATTGGAATGAGCGAGTTTAAAAGAAAGTTTGAACATAAACATACAAAATTAGTATTAAAACATTGAGACACCGCGGCGAGATTCGAACTTTGTTTGGCAAAAGGGGTTCACACAAAGAATGACAAATGTGGGTATTTATGTATAAGATCCCGGAAGAAAACTATGTTCGCCTTTTTTCATAATAGCTTGTTATGTCACTAAGCTTTAGGCTATATACGACAGATACATATTTTCTGTTATGTGAGGAGATAAGTTTAGTCCAATATTTCAGAATGCGGTAATATATATATTTGTCTGTAAGGGTGTCCTTCCCAATTCGCCATATATAGAAAATCATTTGGGTAGATGTTTTAACACCAAGAAGATTTCTGGAAAAGTTTAAGTACAACTGTTCAACAGCATTTTTTTCTTTTCATCTTCTGTCCCAGGTATAGTCAGCAAACGATCTAAGACTGAGTTGATGAGAAAATTGCTCTCAGAGTTATGTCCATCTCTCTCTCTCTCTCTCTCACACACACACACACACACACACACACACACCATGTTTATTATTAGTTATTGCTACACTGTTCTCATATTTAAATATGTTGAAATACTTGTATCATGTGAGGAGGGGACATATTTTGTTTTTAGAACTTATACCCAATCCCATTGTTGCATACTGCGATATTAAACTATGTTTAAACTGAACAGAATTGAACAATTTCAGTTAATAAAGCAATCGAGGAAAAATATTTATTTGGCTGCTGGGGACATAATCAGAGATTATAAAATGCGTGAAATCTAAAATCTCAGGAGAATATTCACTATCCAGCTCAAGGAAGAAACCAACTGGTTGCATGCACGTGATAAAACTATTGTATGACTTTATTAAACTCCTGTGAAAGATCGCAGTTTGCTCTGGAAGAATTGGATGTACTTGCTAGCCTAGAGCATAACTTCTGACGCAAGTTCAACGTGCATAAATCGAGTTCCTGATTGATGACATTGCAATCACGGCTCTTCTCTCAGAATTTAAGGGATCAAACGTCGCGGCCTTGGTTATACTGTAACACGAGGCTTTGTAGTATGGACGCTGAATCCAGGAGGCGGTGCTATTTATAACCAACCTATGGCGTGAGGAATGAAGTGAAGCGGTTTTAGATAAACAGCACCAATCAGACACAGAGCCTCAATTCTCTTTTGTCTAGCGATAATTGACACTTGGTCTCGACAAGAAAAGTATAGCAAGATGACAAAATCCGGAACTTTTGTGACAGCATGCATTTTTCTATTCTTTCTTTTGTCGACAGTAGGAGCAAATTGGTATGGGAAACGAGGTAAGGAAACTATACTTTGTTTATTTCATATTATTTTTCACATACTCTACGCTGAATAATTATAGCCATGTGTAATTAACATAATTATAGTCATGTATAATTAACAGAACGTGTTATGATATTAAATAATCTCGTTGCCCCTAAAGCCAGAAATATTAATGCGTGTCAAACTATATCAAGAACTTTCGATCCGTATATAGATTGGTAAATCATAAAAGTTGTCTTGAAGTAAGGATAATTTTTTTCAGAGCCATGTAATATTTCGAATTTGATTATTGAATAGCCTTAATTCTTCCAATGAAAGAAGTTTCTGTTATTAAATATTTTGAGCATGTAATTCATACATGATCAATACTTACAAACATATAGCATGCTTGGATCACATGAACACAATACCAGAAGATTTGCGTGACTATACATAACGCCACGTTAAGAAACAACACTAAATAATGTAAAAAATATGGCATGAGGTTAGACTTTATCAGGTTCGATTTTAATGCTAAACCTTTTTATAGTCAGAAAAAGGAAATGTAAGACTTAAATAAAAGAAAGTTATTAAAAATAAATATCATACAAAAAGAATAAGTTTCACCACACAAAATGGATCCGTTTCTTCATCAAGTCGGGAAAAATGATTTAAAGCGTCTTGTATTTTATTTTAAGATCATTGTCATCAATATATTTCTTCATCTTAGAATCTAAGTCAAATGTACGCATGACTGACCAATCTAGTGACTGTATTTCCTCTTAAACAGAGATTACATCATTTCTATCAAATTCAGGATAATGCTATAAACTAAAAAAGGAATGGTGAGTCAGCTAATGTATTTACAAGATGGCACACCTTTAGGTACACTTATATAAATATGTTTTTAGATATATCAGAACTGATATCATATACCTTGATATAGCACTGACACACTAAAAGCATAATGCTAGTAATGCTACAATAATATAAGTCCACGGGATGTCTATTGATAAATGATATGAATTACCCTTTGGAACAATAAAGATAAGGATTTTTCTATATGAATTTAGAATAAGTTTCAAATTACTTTATAAATTATTTCTATTGTGGGAGAGTGGAAAATGCATATAAATATATGAACTCTGGGAAAGAAATACAAAGATAGCAAGGTAATTCTCATATACTTAATCTAAGCAATGAAATGTTTAAACAAAAATTTTAAAATATATGACAAGAAGACTTTACATAGATGTTAACAGTATACTACCTTCTTACTCCATGATATATGTGCATATGTATCAATGAGATTTATTTTGTAATATGAACACCTTTCTTAAGTAAAACATAATTTTCAAACATACCAATATAACTCTTGAAAAACAAATGTACATGTACTGTTAAACGAAAACTTTTGTTGTACCAAGTAATACATGTATATATTCATTGGTTGGTTATTGATCTGTCTGTCAGCATGTATGCATTATGGGCATACTTAATTGAAGGCATACATTTATTTAATCACGTTGCATGTATACCTGTATTAGTGAATGCACAACATATGTCATTCAGGATGGATATCGGCTACAGTAAAGGTAGTATTTAGTCAAAATAATTTGATGGAAAAAGTAAATTACGATGACCGAAAAATACATTAAATCTCTCAAACATATCGATAAAAAATTATTAAATTCAGAGTTAAGTGCAGATAAAAATGCAAGAGCCGTAAATCAAACTGTGTGCTGCAAGACCATTTGTATAAAAAGAACGAGGCAGTGAAACGTGGATGGGTTACATATATCATTTGTACCATAGACAATGACAAAATTATTCAGACCACGGAATTCTAATCAACCATGGAATAACAGCGAACAGTGGGTTAAATTACATTACATATCCATGTGTTCTTAAAAAATAAAGACTCACGATATTTTGTAACTAGTCTTTGCACACAATTGGTTTATTAAAATAATAATATACTATATTTTTTTTGCTACAATGCCAGGACATTTTTGGTGTATGTCGAACATGTATGACACTGTACAAGAAAACCATATCATATTCAGATACCAATATTAATCTTTTTATTTTTAGAGTATTTGTCATCAATATATTTCCTTGTCTTGGAGTCTAAGACACACACACACACACACACACACACACACACACACACACACATATATATATATATAGCAGCAGTATATATATATGGCAGGTATATATATATATAAGGTATATATATATATATCAGTAGAATCCCACTGATAGTACTTCATTTCCACTCTTGTGTGTATATTTGAAAATGTTTATATCACCATCCCTTTCTCTCTCTCTCTCTCTCTCTCTCTCTCTCTCTCTCTCTCTCTCTCTCTCTCTCTCGATAGATAGATAGATAGATAGATAGATAGATAGAGTTTAATAGCATATCAGAAGAACCCTGTCTTTATTATGCCGACGCATACAGCAAATAACGTTAAAAATACCAGAATGAGATATTTTATGTAATCCGTACTCTTTTTAAAAAAAGTCTCGGCGTCAACGTCATCTTAGGGGAAAAATGTTGCCTCTGACGACATGCAGGAAGGCGCATCTGGTCTTTTCCGGATTCCTGAGCGAAATGTTAGATCTAACTACCGTTTTCTTCCTTTTCACAAGTCACAATGGACCCCGATATCAGTCCAGAATGCTAGAACGCTTCTTTTTACTAGACGTGTACTTAAAGTTACAACTGTTTGTGCTGTCGGTGAAAACTTAACCTACCCATTCAGAAACAAGCCAACCTCGAAAATAAGCAGTCATATTCCTACAATGCTTAGCTGCAAGATATCTCGAAAACAATTCCTACAACGCGTCGCTTTTAAAAGAAGTCTCGAAAACATGACGCCACGCATGTTTAATGCATATTTTTATGAGCGAACGTGCATTGAGATAGGCAGCTATGTCTTCATTGGGAAAGTACAAATATTTCCAATTAAATGTAATAATCGAATTCTATCATTTAATATGGATTTAAGATGGTCTCTATCAATGCTGCATTTATATCGCTTTCTTGTAATATAATGAAATTTTAGATTTCTCATAGTCTACCGATATTTTCACTCAGAGATATATCTACCCACCCACAAATAAGCTGAAAATAAGGTAAAGAATAATTCACTAATGAGTAATATAATCCGCTGCATATTTGAGAGGTTTTTGGGGTATTTAACAATTGTGAACCCATCAGTATCAAAATATTTCCTCCTATTTGATGTTGGTCTTTTACAAATAAACCAAGCAAAAGTGAATTAAAATATTATCCCAACCGGAATCTGCTTACTAGAATTGACGATTGAAGAAAACTGGATGAAATATCAGCAAATCCTAGTTCAAATGTACACATCTATATATTGATTCTGTTATTAAATAATTTATGTTATTGCCATTGCTCTGCGATTTAGCTGTTAATACGTGAGATAAACCCTGCATGTAATACCAAACTTAGGGTAGCAAGGCAATATTTGTATTTTGAAAAGAAAAATAGAAAAACAACTCAAGATGGCAATCCCGTTATAAGTGCAGGGTCACTGACATTACCTTACTTATATAGGTTTCATTACTCCAATACAGGGAACCGAGGTAACTTAGCTAGTAGAGCGTTGGACTGGTAATCCAAGAGTCGTCGATTTGACATAAGCACAGACCAACTAAGGTCGGTTGCATTGGTGTGTCTTGGGAAAGGCTGTTAGCTTTATTTCCTAGGCATGATATGATACTTTTAATGTGTTAAAAGTACCCTTTAAACAAAAAACAAATACTCCAGCTTCAATTTTGTTTTGCACTATTAAACACGCTAAATATTTTCACAATTATGGGCAAAGCTATACATTCAGGCGCTTTAATAAACTCGTTGATCACTATAAACTCCAAATGTTTTAGTATTGTTATGTGGTTTTACCTAATGTTATTGCAAGTTGTGAAACACAGTGATTTGCGGAGGGATAATGAAATGGGGGTGGGGGCGGATTTACAAGATGAATGCATGGATGAAACTCAAGCTTGTATTTTAGAGCCATATACAGTGAAATTCTGTAATACCATATGATATTTATGAGCAAATGGAATAAAGTTTTCTCTGATACCAGATATTAAATATATAATTTTAAGAGAGGTCAAGATAAAATTGTCTTGAAATATATATTGGCTATATGCGGGCATCAAAAACAAATATATGAAATGTATCAACTGTATGCATCTCCGGATCCAATGGGTGAGATTGGCCATGTACGAGTGGTGTTTTTCTCGGGGGAGGAGTGAGGTGGGGCAAACTTAAGTTCAATTCATTATAGTTGGTTTGGATTCGCGGCAGGCAAGAAACAAAGAGTAACTGTCACTCTGTGTGTGCTTGTATATACAAAGCATAAGCGTATATCAGCTCATAAAAACCATCCTATTTCTCTGTTGTAATAATTCAGTTTTCACCTGCAGATGCAAAGGTTGACAGCACATTACTCAGACTGCTTGAGGGGAATGTGTCAGATCTCTTAACCAGAAAGGACCAGGATGACAGGGAAACTTTGAGGGCCATTGGCAAAATTTTACAAGAGTGGCAGACGCGACAAACAATTGATCCACCCTTACTGGCAGAAGAATAAGGTAATACTCTTGATAAAATCATACTAGTATGTCAAGTAATTAGAAGGTGTTATATACAACATGAAAAATGGTACAAAGATTAAAGGGTAACTGAACGCAACAGTCGGAAACAGAACCCATATGAATGCGTTAAAAACAATCAAAGTTCTGAGTAAAGTATAATGGCGGTACGAAACAGTATGCTTCTGTTTCAGCGTGTTTCATCCAACAAAAACACAAATAATAAATATTATATTTAACAGTGACCAAACAAACACCGAAAAATGCGAAATCATTGAGCAGGTAGGATTTAATGCTTTATTTATACATTTGTATATGCTACTTGTTGTCATTTGTCTTTGTGTTTATTTGTGAGTATTTGATTATGTCAAATTGGACAAGCAGGTCCATAAGCGCTAATGCTAGTTTAGACTTGTCATTGCTATGTGTGTCTACAGTTTTATATATATATATATATATATATATATATATATATATATATATATATATATATATATAGAGAGAGAGAGAGAGAGAGAGAGAGAGAGAGAGAGAGAGAGAGAGAGAGAGTAAAATAATAAAATATAGACAAACAGTCATACATAAAATTATATTTTTATAAATGATATACAACATTAAAAAAAATTTAGTTAACAATTTATACAATTTTATATAGTGCCTTGGTATTAAGGCCATTAGGATACAAAGTATCTAACTTATGAATCCAATAACTTTCTTTTATCAGCCTATTCATGTCTCCATGCACAATGTCTATTGGCATGAAAGAAAAATCGAGTAGAGAGTGATTATTTGTATTAAAATGTGTTGAAATATTATATGAGAATTGAGGATCTCTACAATTTTTTATATAAAAGTGATGATTATTCAGTCTTTTAGAAACTTGTTGAAGTGTTTGTCCAACATAATGCATGTTACATTTTTTACAGGTTATCAAATAAATCACATCAGCTGATACGCAGTTAGTGTTATAACGTAGAGAAAATATCTCTTTTGTGTTGGCGCTACTAAAAGAAGTACTTTCTCTTAAATGTGTACACCAAGAGCACCGATGTATATTACATTTAGATGACGAAAAATATCATTTTTTAATTTTTTATGTCTGTTTAGTTCTCATTAAAAATCTAGCAAATTCTAGGGTCTTCTATAAGCAAGAATTGGTTTATTTGTGTAAAGTGTTTTCATGCTGTTTTTATTTGCTAAATTTAGGAGACTCCAATATTTATTAATTATAAGGCTTATATTAGGTAATGAAGGATTATATTGTATTGTAAAAGGAATTATATTTTTCTCAATTTTACATTTTGCTGTGTTTAAAGCTTCATGTTGAGTAAGATTACGGGCTTTGTTCAGCGCAGAATCAATTTTATGTGTAGCATATTTTCTATTTTGGAAATATGTTTTTAATTCATTCAAGGAATTTTGTAATTGACAGTCATCTGAAATAAAGCATCGGTATACTTTGGCTTGGCTATATGGTATACCGTTTTTACATGACATAGGATGACATTAAGAATATTCCAAATATTGGTGGATGTTAGTTTCCTTGACATGAAGAATGTTCCACATATTGGTGGATATTAGTTTCCTTGACATGAAGAATAGTCCACATGATGGTGGATATTAGTTTCCTTGACATAAAGAATATTCGACATACTGGTGGATATTAGTTTCCTTGACATGAAGAATATTCCATATATTGGTGGATATTAGTTTCATTGACATGAAGAATATTCTACATATTGGTGGATATTAGTTTCCTTGACATGAATATTTGTAGAGATAGTATTATCAATTATTACATTTACATCTAAAAGTGAAACATGCGTGCTAGATGTAGTATAAGTAAATTTAATCGTCGGGTGAAAATGATTTAGGCATCAATGATTTTTTTTTTGAAGTTCTTCTTTTGAATGATTCCAGATCATAAAGATGTCATCTAAAACTCTAAACTAAACAGATCCGTTCTTTCAAAACATTTTGTGCCTGAAGAAGCATACAGTAAATGCGAAACTAGTGGCACATAATTATCTGCGTTTGTTTTGTTTTTTTATATCCCAATTTTACATATATATATATATATATATATATATATATATATATATACTATATATATATATATATATATATATATATATATATATATATATATGAGAGGTAACTAAGCTTCGTGTGCCCTGCTGTTCTGCGCGTTAGGAATTTATGTTTAAATAGGCAAAATGTATCTCCCTTTTGTAATTCTTTCGACTCCCTCTTGAACCTTCAACATATTGTAATCCTGCATTTATTTATGTAATCCTACATTTATTTATGTAATCCTACATTTATTTATGTAATCCTATGTAATCCTACATTTATTTATGTAATCCTACATTTATTTATGTAATCCTACATTTATAATCAAAGTCTAGATACATAGGGACATACTACAATCTATAATATGTATATTTGTAATATTGGATTCAAATATTCGTGGACAGGAACGAGGCTTTTCAGAGATCCAGCTGAGAGAGGTTTAACTACTCTTCTCATATGCCTGGTCTAAAAGAAACATGGATCATAAACTAAAAGAAAGAAAATGGCTAATATGTAAATGGACTTGCAAAATCTGTGCATTGTCTCATATTTTGTTCTTTCATTCTTGTTGCAAGATATATTAATACATTTTCTTGACGTGTATAACTGACTATGAAGGCCTACTAAGCGGTATTGCCCATATTGATCCTGTTAGAGAATTAGCTGGCTCCTGGATTGGATTTTGGATTATAGTGGCGCGCGCACATATTGTGCTGGCTCCTCAAAATGATGAAACCTTTACAAGCCTCGATGTCCGTCTCAGTCAGCTTTATAAACTTCATACACACACACACACACACACACACACACACACACACACACACACAAGTAAATAACTGTAGGACTCACATTACTGATTATGTTACAATAGGAACCAATCTAAAAAAGGTTGAACATAAACTAAGTATATATGGGTTGGACGGCCGTAACTGGTAGATAATGAAAACTAACATTTTAGTAAAAAGAACCTTTCGAGAGCGTATTCTATTTATTACTGAAACAAACAGAAACAGTGTTCTGTTACAATTTCTGTCCTTTTACTTTGGAATCATCGGTACAGAAATTGGCGTTGAAAACACGCGATTCAAACACAGCGAGATCAAAGAAATACCGCGTTTCACAGTGTTTTCTTCAAGCAGAAGTTTGCATCAAATTTTGTATCTATACTGGGGAAAAATAGATTAGAACACGAGTATTGAGAAATGTAAAATTTGTAACATGATGATGCTTTGTAGTTTTACTATGGGAGTTGAATCAATATAACGAGTCCTTTACGAAGTCTGTCGTCTGCAAGTATACATCCTTACATCGCTTCTAACGGCTTATGTGTGAAATAGTTTATTTTTAGACATCAGTCATGAATATTTGACATGTGTAATACAAGTCTTTGACGAAAATGAAGGCAAATGTAATTTGGATGGCAAATCATGGAGGGCAGAAGGGCCGACACATAAAACAGAAAATCAAATGAATAAGACTGATTAATAGCGACAGGCTATTGTCTTCTAAAGTTCGATAGAATGGCTTGGTATAGAATCACGTGGTGAGAGTTATCGGTATGTAGTATTTCATTAGCATATTGATAACATAGTGTTCTTTCTTTTGGTTTCAGGACTCCAGGCAAGTTCGTCCATTTGTCGAGAGTAAATTTTTCTTTGCTTTGAACTTTCTTCCTTACTGAATTTATGTGAACATTTTCCACACAAAGAAGCTTGTATCAGGACAAACAATTAATGGATCCAACAGAAAACTGCATGACGGATATAAATTATTCTGAAATAGATATCTAGTACCCTGTCGAAAATGCATCCTGTTGCGTGGGTTCATAAGGGGCTCTATTGGTACCCAATAAGTCAAATTATCCATCATTTTAATCCATCTCACACATCGGCTTGCAAGGTATAACACACTCACTCGTGTGAAGTACATGAGATAGTTCAAAACTGTGATTTGGAAATGAAGAGGGATGCGCCAAAATGTTCAATCAATTTCTTATTTCAAATTTTCAGGTCATGGTGACTACAGTGGAAAATACATATTCACAAACACGTGCATAATGTTCAGTTATAACAATACAAATAATAGCAGAGTCTTAATGACACTAAGTTTTATTACTTTATAGAAGAACGTTGAAAGCAGGAAGGGCACATCAATTACATACACTCACAGTAATGCAGAGAAGGGAAACATAGTAAACGGAATATAAAATACGTCATAATCTCCATTATAAATGATTTCTAATTAGTCCCAAACAGGTAAATGTACATTTAGTTGTAAAGAAACATTTTCCTACCGTCTCAGCTAATGTCATTCTCCCCTTAGCAGGAAGTACTTTGTACATTTCCAATCATTTTTAAACGTTTCTTAAAACACATTTGTTTACATAATGTCGTAAGAGTAAATTATGAAACATCCTTTAGTATATAACTTTCGAATGTTAGTGACATAAATATCCCCGATATTTATTATTATTACTGAACATACTCATGCACCCTAAAATAATTTAATACAATGTAATTCTCTCGGTTATATTCTGAATTGTTATAGTCCGTATCACATTTGCCAGGTAAATACACAAAACTGCAGACCTGTTTTGTTCTGAGTCGGCGATAAGAACAGGTTTGATATGGTGTAGGGATATATCGAGGCCATCAAGTCGAGACGTAATCATATGTCATTTCAAATGGGGTTTTTCCTCCAACTCAATATAAAACACGAATGTGGTTTTGTATTTATTACATGCCCCTTTTTTATATATAATTTGGCTTCACCTTATGAATGACATTCAGAAAGAAATGGATTTGTATAAATGTTTGATTAGAAATATCTACGCGCGGACATCAAAAAGAAGGCGCACAAGTAATTCGAATTTGGGTTTGTGATAAGGAAATAAGGATTGAACGGCAAATCAGAATGTAACATTGACTGAGTTTGTAATAAAGTGTAAGACAACGTTCAAGGGGAATATACATTTCTGAATGTAACGCAGTGAAAACCCTAACAGAGAAAACACGAAAATAGATGTACAATTCTTACTTTCATATATTATAAAATGTAGCCTTCCATTAAAATAAAAATTTATCTTTCTTAGTTGCCTTCATTTTTATTATATTTTTTAATGTTTACTCTTCGACCTGAGCATGCGATACTCATAACTGTTAGCCTACTTTCTGCGGCTACTAATTTTCACTAGTTTTAGATCTAGATCTCAATAAATTCCATTGATCTGATTTTACGGATCTGTCGCTGTTCTGTTGCATAAATATTCTTCATCTATAATTTCTTCATCTATCGCCTGAGATTCGAAACGCTAAACAGACTATATAAAGGAACTGGCTATCAAGTCTCAGACGCAACAGGCACGAGAAAGACTGTAGATCACTTACATACTGCGGTGGGTTTTTTGTGTCAGTTTGTGAGGAATTGTGAACGCGAATTCAGATATATGCTCATCATTAAAGTAGGGAAGATTTTCAAAGAATACGTCTGTGGCCTAACACCACAGTATATCACGAATTGATGTATTCATGAATAAGCATAAGTACTGTTTGGAAAGTTACGTCGTATTGTTGTAGCGTTATATCAGTAGTATATAGTATAAGACGGTGCGGGGGGAGGAGCTATATTAGGAAAGGTATCCATGAAAACATCAAGAATATTGTTTCACGCAATGGGTCTCACTACCGAGCGAATCAAATAACTTCTGTGTGAGTCTGGTTTGAGAGTCAGTGTTCCCTTATTTCCAAGGAACTCAAGACAACAGTCACTGTCAACTGAAAGGTTCTTAAAAGCGCAAACACTACACATACAATTTCTCTAATCACCTAATAACCACAAATTACTAAACCCTAATAATTTCATACATGCATGTTTATTTTTGTTTCACTAGTATCTTAAGCCAAATATGAGTGCCTCACACCATGCAAGAAAAACACACGAACCAAGAATACAAACAATTATTATTATTCCTATTGCAAATTACTAAACACGTGTACCTAAAATTATCCAGATAATTCCCTTTGTCTTTTTTTTGCGGGTGGTTGGGGGGCATTTTACAACTAATCCATGGTGTCATGATGTACACCTTTGGCATTTGTTCCTATAAAATGGCTAATCTACTCGTGTTGGGAAATATCTTCCCAACACACACTTCACATAATCAACAAAAAGTTGCTAAAATCAAGCAAAATTATGAACGGAGACGTAAATTCAATAAGCGTATACCCTATTTTTATTACAATATTAATAAACTCAACTGGAACAAGATGAGTCACTGCAAGAATATAGGTTAAGGATATAAACATGGCGTGGAAGCCAAGAAGTTATAATATATGCAAAAACATAAATGATCTTGTATTTTTTTTTTTAATTTTGAAAGAAACTACGAACTATTTGGTTGGAATTTAATTCCCACTTAGAACTGATAAATTAAATGCAAGCCTAGAGCAACTAAGACTTGTGTTTGATCAAACCGAGGCTATATCAAGTCAAACCGAGGCTATATCAAGTCAAACCGAGGCTATATCAAGTCAATATATGGTGTAATGATCTAAAAGAGTCGGACTTGATGTAGTGTCCGAAAAACCCCAGAGCAAATAACTCGAAAGATTTTTACATTTAGTCAAACTTCCCTTTTCATTAGCCTTTTCTATTTGTTCGTTCGAAACACTTCAGATTTATTCCACGAGACTGAGTGACATGCATTTACTTTAAGAAATTCGACAATGATGATTTGCTCGGTTAATCGAAAAATCTCTTGCATATTAACTGGATGTGTATGTTTGAGGTCCACACAGTGTAGATTGACGCTTTTTATGATCTGATTTTCATTATATTCCAAAGACTATTTGTGACAACAGGGAAAGAAAAATTGAACCTTGACTACACCATTGATCAATTAATGTACAAGCCCAAATATTAAATCGCATCCTGCTAGGTAATAGTCAAGGCGTGATTGTCGTAATGGTCAGAGATAAGATCGATTATAGTACAAACTATGTTTAATTATTTCAACTATCCGTATGTCTTTTCAAAAGACACAGTTTCCAACAGTTTAAATATGGTTATCCGTAAAACAGACACAATGTACCACAGCTTTGAAAAACGTTATACAATATTACAAGAAAGTGATTCATCTTGTGCTGACAGTTCATCACCATGTTCGTTGATCCATTGAGACTTTAAATAGGAAAGTAAAATGTACAAGATCCAATGGACAGTTCCAGAATGACGTCATCAGCCACCATATTTGTGGTCAGCGGGCAGATTTACCGTTGACTCTATATGATGTTTGGAAGCTGAAAAGAATTTATTGAATCTCAAGATATTTTTACGAAAATTATATACATAAACAGAACGCAAATCAAGCTTTTTGTTAGTATCTACATTTGTGATTTATAAGTTGACTTTGCTTCGGTGTGCCTTGTAAAAAAAAATTGTACATTTTGTTGATTGCACATAGGAGAAACTGCCAGGTTGCCCATCGTCCAGGTAAAATGGGCAGAATATCGTCTGCTAGTGACCTTATCGGGAAGCATCTATTGCAACGTTTCGAGTTTGTAATATCATATTATCGTTTCTAAATCTTAGTCTGATTGGGTCGTTTAAGCTGTAAATAAGATCAAGACCAAGTGAAGTACTTAGCGTTTTTTAATCAACATCACATTTGGTATTTCAAGCGAATTTAAATTCAGAAATTCAACGTAAATCTTGAAACGGAAATCAATTCCTATACCACTTCTTGATATGCAGTAAAAAGTATATTTCCTTAAAAAATTAATGTTTCACTTTAAATCAAATTAAATTCAAGCAAGCATGTATTCAAGTAATCCACCATATATTTTATTGAAAAGTCAGTCAAAGAATTGACTGTTCCAAGTCCACAAATATCTGCCTGTTAAAATTTCCCTTCCTTAAAATAAAAATAAAGATAAATTATAAGCGTAATTAGTTAGAGTAATTGGATGTAAGGTAAAACTGATTTATTTTAAATCTTACAGCACAATAAAATTAAAACCATGTCTCAATTTTTAAATCAACTGGACAAAGAAAGACTAATTTGATCGCGTACAACACTCCTTCCAACACTAAATTGTTAATATCATAATACTGTACATAGTAAGTGTTATTTGCATCAAAACTATTAATTTTCCTTCATTTGATAGATCCTGTTTCTTGACCAGCGGATATTAAAATTTTGCAAAACTTAAAGAAGTATATTTGATGATTTTTCTGCTTGATTACTCATAATATTAGCTTCATAATTAAATAGCTAAAGAAACCAAAGTTATTAATACTTTCTAATCTTTACATGTACTTTTTTTGTAATGAGATCACTTCAAATTATAGCTTAATAAATACATTTTAAGGGAATGAAATTAAGTCGTCGTTTTACAGATTTATGAGCGGAGTCAAATGGAGAGTGTACTGTTAATGTGGAGTCATAATTTAATTATCAAGGGAGAGTTATTCTCTGAACATGAGAGTTCGGGTGTTTTACAGACGGTAAAATATGGAGAATGTACGTGCTATCTTTGCAAGTCGTGCACTGAGTAAGCTTGATAGTTTCTTGACATCATCTTGTGCTTCCTGCAGCAATCTGCCGTATAGAACACTGCTGACAACTGATGAGCCGGATGTAGTTTAATTGTGGAGAAAATTTTGTTAAAAGATGAATAACCGATTGATTATGTCTGAAAAGTAATCCCGAGTTACAATAATTTTCAGTTATAATTTTTAATCTGGCACCTTCGTTATGACTGACCAATGCTGCAATTCTCAAGCATCCAGATTCATGGAAAAGCTGAGACAAATATCATACACAAACTATTTAAAAACCGCTACACAAAATGTCTTAATTCTAGTACGAAAGAAGATGTTGGGTCAAAACTTTTATGAAATCGTAATATTGAATTGAAAATTCTCTCTCTCTCTCTCTCTCTCTCTCTCTCTCTCTCTCTCTCTCTCTCTCTCTCTCATGATTGAGAACTAAGCTTACCGAAAACGGCACAACAGTCAAATAAAATGCTATGTAAGATTCTGGAGCAAATTGACGCGCACAATTAATGCCAATTTTTATTCGTATCTTTCTTCATCTTAATGGTTTTCATATCTTTAATGATGTTACTAACTAGGGGCTAGGATGACGATTCTGCAACTCAGTCACTCAGTCTGATGCAAGATTTGCATCAACATGCGGGGCAGTGTTTCCAGATAGCATTATTTTCGTTTCACGATGAAATACAAAACCTTAATTACTACGTGTTGAAACAACTTTAACTGCAAAATGAAAGAAATGCATAATTATATTTCTTGTCACATTATAGATTATTAACTTACCGATATGTCATCAGAAAAGAATACACGATTCTTGAGTAACACGGTAAGATGGGAGCGGAGGATAAGACCTTCGAACTTCCATATGGCTTTTCCGCGTCGACGCCCGGTTCTCCTAAAATAGCAACATGTACATAGAAGCAAAGGACAGAGACGTAATGAAAATGCAAAATAAGTCGCATATGATTGATCTGTTAATACATCAGCTGGTCTAGATGGAATTCACCCCAAAACTCTCAAAATGTCGGCTTTATCAATCTCAGAGTCGTTGAAAGAAATACTTAACTGTAGTATCACTTCCTGTAAATTCCCGGAGTCATTGAAGTAAGCAAAAGTATTCGCAATTTATAGGGGAAATGAAAAGAATGACCCATCCAATTATCGACCCATATCCATTCTATCTGTGCTTTCAAAAATTACTGACAAACATGTCAGCAAGCATATTTTCAGACATCTTGACAAGTGCCAACTCCTCCATAAATCACAATCAGGTTTTCAACAGAATCATTCATGTTAAACTGTATTGACTAAACTTATAGATCATTGGCTACTAGCAGTAGACTCAGGCGAACTTACTGGCGCAATCTTTATTGATTTTAAAATAGCATTCGATTTAGTTGACCATTCGGTGCTCATTAAAAACTTTCAGCCTACAAGTTTTATCCAAATTCAGTTGCCTGGTTTACGTCGTATTTCACTAACAGACACCAGGTTGTTTGCACGGGTAAATATACTTCCGAATCAAGAGTCATATCTTAAGTGGTGTTCCATATTAGGGTCTCTTCTTTTCCTAATATTTATCAATGACTTAGCCCTGTATTCAGCGCACTCTAACACCGATCTTCTCGCTGACGACTCTACATTGCATTTTTTATCTGGTAAATCTCTAGACTCCATTAAAAATAAACTTCAAATCGACCTCAGCAATGTATCAGTTTGGTGTCATCCAAACAAAATGCATAATAACATTTCTAAAACGAAATGTATGACAATCGGAACAAGGCAGCGTCTATCTACTAACATGGATTTACTTCTAACTCAGAATGGCTTAGACGTATCTATTGTTAAAGACAGATTACGGCTGTACCATGTGGGGAAACACATCCAATTATAATCTGTCCAGAACTGATAAACTCCAGAAAAGGGCAGCCCGAATAATACTGAAACTTCCTATTGTGACTTCCTCGTATGTTTTCTTTTCACGTCTGCAATGGCTACCTATACAAAAACGTATTCTTTATTATATACTTATATATATATACTTATATATATATATATATATATATATACTTAATATATATATATACTTAACACATATATATATATATATATATATATATATATATATATATATATATATATATATATATATATATATATATATGGAATATGTAGCACATTCAGGTACCATGAATTGATTTAGTTATATTTATTACAGCATAACAACTTATGAAGGAGTGCTGAGGCAAGTAAAGTGTCTTGCCTAGGTACACAACACGGTATCAGACTCAGGCTGATCCGATGGAAAAAGAGACTAACCCGCACCATGTTGGGAGGATGAATCCGTCGCGCTAACCACTGAGCTGCCACGGCTTTTTCACAGTACTATGAAAACTATTGCAGAACAAAAACTCTTAAATCGTCTAATAAAGCGTTTTCTTCTTTTGTTTGACACCGACGTATTCTTTTGGACTTAATTTCATATTTCTGCCAGTCAGTTTACAAAGAATTTAAAACAGAAGAAACAAGATAATCCGGTCAGAAGGAATCGCATTTCTCCTTCTTATGAGAAGTGAAATCAAGCTATACATTTTATTTTATAAAAAGAAAGCAATTAACCACAACATTTGTAGTCAAATAAAAGATATCCTTACAATTTAGTTTTTGTTCTTAAGTATTAATTTGTATTTTCTTAAATAACTAAGGATAAAATATGGTAATAATCCTGCAAGATATAGATTAAGTGATTAAATCAACAATTTTCATGCATTCATTATTATCTTTTTTGTAGTAGAGAAACCTTAAAAACCCTTCTATGTTGACATTTTCTTCAGCAGCCTTTTCTAGCTCAAAATGATGACTTTCATATGATAAGGCTTTTCTGACAAAATAAGGTTTGTCGGGGTAGGGTGTCTCTGATCTAGAAACACTTATAATCCTCTACTACTGTAATCAATTTATTAATGTTAGATAAAATTATATTAGAGATTAGAAATATTATATAATATGAGTTTTTATAGTGAGCCAATAAGAAATGTTGGATTTGATCTAACAAACAGATTTTTTTTTAAAAAGATTTAATTCAATAAAATCTGCTTCGAGATATACTGGTATAAAACCTAATATAATAAGCGATTGTATTAAAAAAGTTAGTTATCATTTATCGAGCAAGTACGGATCAGTATGGTTGTTTGCTGACGAAGACGATGAGCGAATAATAGGATGGACAACTAATCCAATGTTATTTATTGATAATATGGTTGATGTACTTTTTGATAACAATATTTCTAGGTCATATACATCTACTAATAAAAATAAACATCAGCAACGATGGTCGGTCTACCATTCCACAGGATCCCCCCCCCCCCCGCAGTAGAGAAATATAAGGTTTTTAGCTCAGAGACCCCTTTCCCCCTCCAAAACCCTTTTCATCAGCTCAGATGATGACTTTCATATGACAAAATAAGGGGTCTCTGATCTAGAAATGACTCTTACAGCCATATTGAATTTAAATTATTTAAAACCTTGTTTTCTATTACTACTGTTACAAAATTTAAATTATTTAAAACTTATATTCCGTTACTACTGTTACAAAATTTAAATTATTGAAAACCTTATATTTCTTTACTAATGTTACAGCCATGTTGAAAAATATTCAAAAATATAATACGGGGTCCATCTCTACATGTAACAGATTTCTGCACACTCTCCCCATAATCAACCCTGTATTGAGTGCAAAAATAGCACCCACCACGTGGTGATATGGTGGAAGAATGTGCTTTTGTCTGTTGAAGTTCGAGGGCTGGCGGAGCCCCACACTATTCTAGAAAAATTTGGCATCATAACGCCCCCGCCGGCAATGTGCCTGTCACGGGAATAAAACTCAAGACCTCGAGTACGAGAATTCAACACTCCAACACTTGCGCTACGGACTCTACTTACAAATATACGTTTCGGAAATTGTTACGATGTTCACCGCAGACAGACTGAAAAATTGTTAAGCTACATTAAAAATCCAACACACAGACACACACATGATTTGGATCTAAAATTTACACACGTTTCAGGAATATGTTGAATAAAATACAGTCCAACGTATTTTGTATGAGGGAAGACCACACAAATGAAGCAAACAGATCTGCCGGATGTAGCTGTGTGAACAGCTGTCGCAGTGAACATGTATAGCTGAAAGTCAATAACTTACCTGGAATTTGCACAGCTATATAACCTACTGAAATTAACGCAAGATAATGTACATTAAATTTATCAGTTGAAAGACGTACAATATTATTTTCTGTTACAAATTATACTGATTCACACACACAAACAAAAAAAAAAAATCACAACGGTCACGTAATGCAAGCACACTCTCTCCTTTTAACCACAGGGTCAATGTTATGCAATTTACTGTACGAGTTATCTCCCGTCAAAATACAAGGAAAACTGACAGAGTTATATCCGGTCAAAATACAAGACAGACAGGCAGGGTTATCTTTTTTCTAAAGAACTTCATTTCCAATTATTAAAACATTAACAGTAGCTATTAAAAATAATTCGCTGTCGTGTTTATACAAATAAAATTTAATTTTTCCGCTTACTTTTCGATGACATTCAAATAACTCTCTCATTACTACCCTGTTGACAAAATGCTTACAACCTTTTGCAAAAAAATTCGACCGATTTAGGTCAATATTAATCTTGGTATATTTTTCTTGACTGATCGGATCATGAAGATTATCATACTTTAACTTGAGCTCAGCTCGTTACTTTTCAAGATAATCAAAATATTTGCTGTTATCTGATTTAATAAGCGACAGTTTTATCCTATCAAATTACTAAAACAAATACCTGAAATTTCATCATTAAATTCAAATGATAATTCCTGGCCAATAACAATTATTTTTTTTAATTTTGCTACTAACTCCATCGGCTAACATTAAAGTTTCGAACATTATTTCTAAAGTTTAGACAAAATTAATTAAAGATGATATCGAATATATCACCTCCAGTACTGGTATAGCGTCCAATAGCTAACTTATTAATTCCGTCCTCACAATAGCGTTTGTCGTCAAAATTACTTAGTCCACGTTTTATAATTGTATCTGTTTCAAGGTTGTGATGATTTGTCCTGATAACATTTGTTTTAATAAAGTCGAAATTATTGTTTAGCGCTGCTTTAAAATCATCAAATTTCATACACTTTTTACGTATCCGCGAGGAATACCTTTTGCTTTTTTGGTCAGTTTATTGTCATCTAAAATTACGGCATATATTTTACTTCTTAGTCCAACAAATTCCCTAACTGGCACAAACATAAACTTATCTTTCATCTTGCCGATGTCTTTTTATTTCCATCATCATGAAATCCACTACTTGTTGGATAATCCGATAAATCAAATAACTCCTTATGATTATAAATATCTTGATAAACATTCTCACATTTTATGTTAAAAACAAGTGAATCCGTATCAGTAAATAGCAACTCCGAATCTGGCCACTGCGTTTTGGTAAAACTGTAGTGAAAGTCGTACATTAACCATTTTGAAATATCAAGTACAGCTGCACCAACATAAATCGGTTTATTTAACATTATATTTGTTTTTCGTCGCTGTATTGCAACAAGATTTTCATTAAATATTTTCATTCTGACAAAACCGTCATCGTTGACTAATTTATTTCTGCGATTTGCATCATTCATAATTTCAATATTGACTCGATTTCTGATATTTTCCATAGACTTACCGAATACTGAATTGTTCATCAACTTGAAAAAGTTTTTCTCAAAGTCATTCTTAGCAATAGCACTACGTTTGGTATTTAAATCAATATAATCTGCCATCCAACGAGACTGATTAAATTTTAGCACGCGATGAACCTTCCTAAGGACTAAGCCGTGGTCGACTGCTTGTTTTAAATTTTTGTAATGTATCATGTAATTTCTTTTATTTAACATATTTTGAACTAGCTTATTAAAGATCGAATTTTTGCTGTTGTCATTGCCTGTTGTTCAGGAAATAATAAACTATAATCGATCATCATTGACTCTGCACAAAACGGATAGTCGTTATGCAGATCATGTAACGAACTAGGATAGTCAAGATCAACTTCAGCCAAAAAAGTAACTGACATTTTCTGGGAGATTTTTTTTCAGTTTCTTTAAGAAATTAATCTGGAGTTATCCAATGAAATCCACTGCACGGCATTGGCTCTGACATTGCATAACTATACAAATTATCAGTTTCCAGATAAATAATATAATTTGACGGTAAATTTTTATCGTAATTTGTTAGGTACTTATTGTTAGCTACCGCATATTTTTTGGTTATAACGCTAATTCCGCCGCGAATCCCTTTATCAATAAAATTAAACATATCAACATCAGTTAAGAGATCCAATTCTATCCTACTTGTTTTTAGCAGAGCATCCTATGACAATCTGGCGCAGAATACTACCAACACGGATCTAATCCATAATTTTCATATATAACTTTACGAAAATGTTCGAAAACGTCAGCTAACAATAACACATCTGTTTTCAAGTATAAATCATGATAATCACCAAATGTCTTACAACCAAATTTATTCCAAGTTTCTTGTGCGTAACTATATTCACCATCTGATACACCTTTACCTTTTAGCTGCGAGTAAAATTTATCTTTGTCGGGCAGAGAAGTTTCATCAAATCCGCTCCAGTCGTCGAGGTACTCATACGGAAAGACACCTTTTTTGTCAGGTATGCATAATCCCTACCAAAGCAACTTCGTAGATTACCAAAACTGCTACAACCTTTTACAAGCTCATCCAGCGGCGCCGCTATAAATTGCAGACCGTCGATGAAACGTAATTTGCCGAGCGTAACTGACATATATTTTTCAAAATTGTTCGAAATACATTTTATTACACTACCTAACCTTAGTTTAGATTTAATTTCCTCATCGTAAAATGCTTCGACAATAATACGGCTATCATAACCTCGAAAATTATGTAAAACGACAGAATAAAATCTGGCGAATGAAATTTTAAATTACAATTATTATGTGCGGCTCCACAATATTGGCCGGTTAGATGACAGTGATCGCGCATTTTATCGCCTGACATAGGTTTCTCGCAGATATGACAATTAACTGCCTCATCAAAATCAAGTTGTTGTTTTGGTGTTATTTTTATTGGAGCTGTTTTAGATATTTTGTCGGTGATTTTATTAACATCATCTATTAAATTTTTTAGTAACCACACAGCAGAATTTTTACCCCTGTTCAATTTTATTGGACTTGAAAATCTATCATTAGCGCAACAAACTATTTTACAAGCTTCTCCGCAGGGGACATGTTGTTGTATTTTTTTTTGGTGCTTGATTTATTTGGATCATTTTCTGCTCCTGCCACAGGGACAAGTAAACACTCGAAATCAGCATAAATAACAAACGGAATACTTAATTTATGATTACAATTTTTAAATTTTCAAACATTTTCTTTCTCTGTTGGCATTGTTATTTTTCGAACATTAGCACAGTATTTAACATAATCTTGCAGTTTTTCATTTTTAGAAAAACCTTGTAAACAACAATAACAAAAATATTTCTTATTTTTATCTTTATTATATTGTTTGCCAGCTAAGCCTTTAAAAGATTTTTATCCAAACGTAATGTCCTTTATAAAACAGCAAGTTTATTGTGTTTTGTGTAGCTCTTTCTGAGATGTATCTGGGATAAACATTTTCACGCTCGTCAAGGCCAAACACATTAACTGAAACACCACTTTGTCCCTCAAACTTTGGTATTTGATTTTCTGCAACAGGAAAATTAATGCCATTAAAATTTAATTTTGATACGTGACTAATATATATGTCAATGCGATCAGCATTTTTTTTTTCTGCTGGAAACATCGCAGAAAAAACAGCCCACTGGAAACATTTGTTATCAGAGTTCTTTACGTTTATGCAACATTTTTTGTTCTTAATTTTTTGAGGCAGGTCCATATACAAACTTCCGCGAAGTACGTTATATCTTGCTGTGTGAAATAAAACTTCTTTTATCATTTCAAATTTCCAAACTAATCCTGATACAGTAAATTCTTCCAATTTTTTATTTATCTCCTGATGTATTTCATCGGCGACTGTGGAAATATTTGTTCCAGCTAATATTTTTCGTGATTCAGCTGTTAAATACAGTTCGGCAATCTCGTTGCTGAAATCTACACTATGTAACTTTGATAAAATAACATGATACTGCACGTCTAGTTTGATACTTTTATGTACTGCAAGTTCTTGCGTTACAGTTGGATGTAAGAGATGAAACAAATTTATAACTCTTATATAACATTTAATATATTTAATTGATATCGCTAGTTGAAAAATAAATTAGAGATATAAACTGTATAAGGTATAATGACACAAAATTTGAGTTACATAAGACTGACGGCAGATGATCAAGAAGAATATCATGTTCATCTCATGTACAACTTATACGCGGGGAATATGTTAGGTTCAGTGATTCACGTCAAGTACGGAACACCGTTTGGTAAATCAACACCAGCTGGTTATAAGATTAGCGTAAAATCGGAAGGAGATACCGAGAGAGTTGAAATGTTTAAAAAAGATTTTATTTATACGCTGTTTTGTGATGAAATTCCGGAAGGACAACGAGTATGTCACGTCAACGGTAATGTTACTGATGATAATATTGAAAACTTGTCTTTTCAATGTGAATTTCAACCTCATCTTGTGTTTGATCTTTATGAGGTATCTGACAAAGGAATTATTCGAAATATCCAAACAAAAAAAGTATTAGGTAATTTGCCAAATAATGGATACTTTCTTGTAGTTGTACATGGAAGTAAAACGGATAGGTTTGGTTATTATAGCCATCGTTTTGTTTACGAAACTTTTAACGGACCTATACCCGATGGTTTAGTAACAGACCACGTTAACGACATTAAAACAGATAATTGTGTAGAAAACCTCGAACTCGTCACTCAACAAGAAAATAGCAGATGAGGACGAGGAGATGGTATTAATTTCAGATCTTCTGCTAAACCTATAATATCATATAACATTAGTACAGGTGAGGAACTAGAATTTTCTTCGATAACAGCTGCAGCAAAACATTTTAAAATTAATCCTAGGGCAGTAAAATATGTTGCAGATGGACTAACAAATACGGCAACATCACAATCGACATTTGACAAAATTATCTTCAAATACGACAATTAATTATATTTTCTAGCTCGTTTTTAGTTAGGCAATTATGAGCAAACATTAACACATCATCTTTGTTAAATTTTAGCGTTATTAATGCGCTTTCATTAAGTTTTTTTTTTCTGCTGCTGTTAGCAGAATTTTTTTAGAATCACCTCGCATCACATTAACGTCGACAGAATAAGAACTGTACCCCGACAAACATTGTCGCACTGCTTCGGCTAATTCTTTGTAATTTAATATATCAACTTTTTGATGATATTTTATCTCGTTAGTCATCTTATTATTGTAAATCAGATAAAAATATAATATAATATGGACTTGATGAAACGACTTGCTGATATTTACGCCTTCGATATAATCGCGTATGATAATTTTACAGTCTCTGGCGATAAACACAATTCTGTTGGTTATACAGAAGGCGACATTCTATTTAACAAAGACAACGAACAAGACGAAACTGTTGGCGTGGTTGATAAAAAAAATTACAGCAGACCGACAACTGGACGATATGATGTTAAGTATCACATTACAAAGAAAATCTCGAAATTTAATTTTTCAGTAGATGAAAATCAGTCTTTTTGGTGTCTGATAAAACCATTTTTAACATCAGAAACCCGGGCCGACAGAAAAATATAAAATTCGACTTTATATTTGTCAAGATTTTTAACCTAATGATGTTCTCTGACGATCGCAGACAATATCTAATATCGTTATGTAAACCAGTAAAATGTAAATCTGTCAAGCGTAAGTACGAGGAAATTTATAACAATATTATTTTATCGACCGAGTTGGAACCCAGCTGTTAAATTTATCGCTGTACCCACGCCACCTGACAAGGCTTTTATTACCTTTTTTCCTGATAACTTTTTCAAAAATAAATATATCTTGCTCAGTTTTCTGCAGTTCCTGCTCGTAAAAACTACCGGTTATTGGCTCACCCAAGAAATCCTTCAGCGCATATGTTACAGGTATTGTCAGTAAAACTTTATCAACAACAAATACTTCATCAGTCCAGTTTGGGGTAAATCCTTTCTCAAATACTTTTCTTGTCAGAGAAATTCTAAGTTTATCACCAACTTTAAATTTATGTCTGCGGTACATGTTTTCATTTGCAAGAATCGGATTTTTAATTGCGTCATTTGGTGACTTTTTTATTGATCTGTGTTTCGTGTTATTATATTTGTTAATAATTTGTGAAAAATCATCAATATATCTGTTTGTGTTTTTAGCTGTCAAATGTTTATGCATCAGCTCGTTTAGTGTACGATTAAATCTTTCAACGACAACGCTTTTTCCCTCATTTCCTGTAACATATTTTTTTAATGTTATTTTGTCCCAAAAATTGTTCCAATTTTTTATTAAAAATCTCCGCTCCGTGATCAGCCCAGATTCTGTTTGGTTTTTGTTGTGTACTACCGATGACATGTTTTAGTGCATCAGTTATCGATGTTCCTGTTTTATCTGAAACGGGTACACTAAACGGGTATTTGCTAAAAACATCTACAACGTTTAAAAGATATTTTTTACTGTCGTTAAATTTAGCAAGATTTGACACATCAACTAAATCTATCGCCCAGATATCGTCAACTGCATTTGCAACAACTTTACGTCTCGGAAATTTTTGTTTTAGGTTTATGTAGCTCTGATGCCAGATCATAATACAATTCTTTTCCAAGACCTAACTTATATTTTGTTCCTATCATTCCTTGAACTAACCTTCTATCAAATCGTTCTCTCATATTTACAGGTTTCGTATCTTTAAGTTCGTCTAGCATTACCTTATTACAGCCGTGCTTATCTTGTTCGTTATCACGATAACAAATATCATGACGCACTGCTATTGCATCGACTTGATTATAAGGTTCTTGTCCTGGTAATGGATTATCGTTTTCGTCTAACTGTTCGTCCAGTGGATTGTACGGTCCAGTATATTTATGGCCAGGCAATGTCCATCCTCCTTTTCGTTTCGGTAATTTTCCAATAAATTTGTGGATGTCAATGCCGCTGCCAATTACCTCACGTCAATTGCATGATTGACAGTATGTAACAAATTTATCTTGTTCTATACAAAGATCTTTATCACAATTACTATTACATTTCATTTTATTTTTTACTCGTCGACAAAAATATTTACCTTCGTCAATTAATCATCTACTAAAATAACCTCCCTGACATTGTCAGGGCACATTCCAGTTCCGGATAATTTCTTTAAAAACATACTTTTTTTTCTACCGCAAACAGCGCAAATGCTTTTCAACATTGTTCTATTATTTTTAGTTTTTTCAGTTGTCTCGTCGGTTTTCGCTGTTTTAGTTTTACATTTGAGACAGTATGTTGACATATTCCTTAGTTTAGATAAAATTAATTTCAAATTCATCATTTGCGTGAGAAGGTTGCTTGTCAAACTGTAAAATAAATTTTAAAAAATTAAATTTAAGCCGTGACATCTGTCGGATAAACATAATACAATAATAACCACAAGTTGATGTTCCAACCGGCTGTAGCTGACTAGACGAGTAATTTATTTTTTTAAATTTTTTTAAAATATATTTTTTTTTAATAAGATCACTCGGAGGAAGTCCGAACGAATCAAAATAATTATTGCTATGGACTGCAACCCAATGAGTGCAGGATCCATCATCGAAGTTTTGTATATTTACAACACACGAACCACATGCTGGTACATTATCTAATTCGTCTTTGGAATATACTCCACGAAATCCGACAATGTCATTTAATCTCGACATAATTTCGAAATTACTCAAAGGCGTCAACGGCGTCTGGTGCCTGGTAGAGTCATTCCACGTCCTATCCCTAGCAGGTTTGGAATCAGATTGCCTGCTAACCCCGCTAGAAGTGGCGCGAAAGGAATAATTTCTCCTTGTTTTGTTTTTCTTGGAGACTTCTTTTTTTAGATTTTGTCGCTGGTGATTTCTTCGCTGTCGGTTTCTTTTTAGCTGGCATTATATTATTTATTGTTATATAAAATTTGCTTGACTCCATCACCAGAGACACCGTCTCCAGATACCGCTTTTTTTAATTGCTCCAGATAGTGCCCCTGATGCTGCTGCTAGTCCAAGTGTTCCTAATACCGGTAGAATCTTTGGTAAAATTACAGAAAGTGCTGGTCCAAAAAATCCGCCGTGTTTTGCCATTGCTGTTACTTGTGCAACAGATAGTTTGAGGACAAAGGGTTTTCCCTAATCGAGCTTATTGATTTGCTGTTGAATTAACATTACTTTCACTGCGGTGCGTCTTTGGGGATATCATTACAGAGACAGAATTACGTTTAGCAACTGCTGCTGATAATTTTTTAATTTGTCCGGGCGTTCGGTATATTTCTCTGGTTGTGTATTCCGTTTTCATTTTATACTTGTTTGTTAGGTTAAACTTGGACAGTCATCCTTCCCTTGGTCGCATCAATTGTCAAGAATCTATCACTGACAACTAGCGCATATACGTTATACGGATTACCTGCACCTGGAGCAATACCAAGCGTCCAAGTGACTTCAATATCAGCAGTGGAACCAATAACTCGCTCGGAATGTTTTGATATGTCAAAATAAAAGATAGGATACAGTGATCGAAATTCCTCTAATGATATCTGAGATCCACTGTCTGCGTCCTGATATTTTTGCAAAGCCTCCATAAGATACATGTACGGCCGAGATATGTTTTTTGTTTCATCATCAGCAAAATTACATCCGATTGCACGTTTAGAATTTACTCTAACAAATATTCGTCTAACATCAGGGTCATCAAATATAGAGTTGTTCATTTCTTGATCATTACGACGTGCCTGTCGTTGAAATACAACGAACAAATGTCGAGGTAATTGTTCCCTTGACGTAGTAGTAACACGCCAGGTGTAATCAGTTGCGTTAGGAATTGCTGTTTGATAAATTCTGTTTTGCTGAAAATATATTTTTTTCGTGTAAGCGGTCAATAATGATTCGAGCTCCATTGTTTTAGCTACAGATGGGAGAACTCGTAGCATCCACTGCGCTAATCTTGTAATATCAAAGTGTCCTTCAGCTACTCTATCAGCGTGTATTATACAATCGTTTTGATCAGCTCGATCTAAAATAAGTGTATGTTTTATTCCGCAAAAAACTTTATTATACTCGAGGCAAAATCCAAATATTGTACTTAACGGAAGCATCATCGTTATTTGGCGAGATTCTGAGGCAAATGTTTTTGTTTGGCATATCCTTCATTATAAGTTGATTGTCGTGCATTTCCAAATGCGCTTCTTATTGCATCTGCTACTTTAGTACCACCAGCTGCATCTGCGGTTAATGCCGCAACAGTATGTTGTGCAGCTGCATTAGCTCCAGGTGGTGTTAGAATAAATCTATTTCCAGCATCAGCATCAGCTAGCACTCCAGTTTTAAATTCGCTTGAAACAGCTGTCCCAAGTCCAGTATCTCTAAACTACATCATATTTGTGGCTATTGTTCTTGAATAATCATCGCTGAACGAGACGATATTTAGTATTGTAATTGCTATGGGCAAGTGCATTGAAATATCTTCCACAGTCTGATTGGCTAGTTGGTAACGTGCACTTTTAAACAAGCTCCAACCGTTATTGACAAGTGCAATTTCTGCAGTTAGTAATTGACCACGCACTTCCAACACCACCTTGTGTGGCAAGAAAAACACGTCCTCGTCTCGCGTGTTAAAAGTTCTGACGCCAGCTTTATTTGGTTCGTTTGAGTTTTCGTCAAGATACTCAATATACTCGAATTCTGTCACCGTGTCGTCGGTAATATGTTCTTCGGTAAGATCAAGATAATTTTTAACTGACATTATTTATTCTATAGTCTACACAAAATTTGACTAGAATGCAGCAGGAGTCATTCTTGTTTTCTTTACAAGTTTGCGTACCACCTCTTCACCACGTGGTGACAATAATTTTTTGTTGTAGCTATCATAGCTCGTTCTGTTTCTGCTGTTGGTGCAATATCTGATATTGCTCGTTTTATTTCCGACACGTAGGTGTTGCGCCTTTAATTTTATCAGCAATCTTTTGTCCTACTGCGGTGCCTGCCGCAGATGCGGTCCTCGTCGCAAAAGCTTTATCTGCGTCAAGTGCAATTGGTGCTACAATTCCTGTCATGTTCTCGATCACCTTTGTAAATATATTTCCAAAAAATCCACCTACAATTTTTCTTCTATAAACCTTTTTTTTTTTGTCTCATCGCTGTTATTAAGTTAATAAATTTACGTCGCGCGTAGGTATAAATAATACGTGACAATTTTGTTGTTAAGATCTATTTGTCGTCCTGATTGATCTGTTAGTTGCATTGTTATGCCCGTGATCTGGTTTTCAGGAGTAATCGGATAATATATTATTTATCGAGGAATAATTTGCATCAGTGAACCAGGCGGAACATCTGGCGAAAAACTATAGATTGTTTGACCTTGACTTCCCTTGGCTGAGTAAGACCCTAATGCAATGGAGCAATTGATTAAATTTGTATTTACTTCTGTTATGTTAACTGGTAAATCTCCATCATACGATATACTTTGTTCTGTAATACTGCCGTATTGTTGGTTTTTAAAACCTAACAATGCTGCAATGCTAGTCGCTGGTGAAAAATCGATTATCAGATTATTTTTTAGTGTTATTCTTGCTCGTAGAGTATTATAGTTTTGGAGTTAATTCAAAATTGTCTGCGGCAGTGTATTTTGTTATCAGCTCTCTTATCGTTTTGTTGAGATCTGTTACATTATATGCTCCCTGTGGTATTTTGACTGATACCCAAGCACCAGAATTAAATGTAAAGTCGTTATTAACGTTTATTTTTACATTTGCCATAGAATGCCATATCGTAGCGGAGATCAATCAGATTTCATATTGTTTATTCGGATCTAGTATTATTGGCGGATTATAGTACACAGAAGAGTTTGCGCTGTTTCTTGTTGTTTGTGACGAGTCAAGTAATAGTGTTGTTGACATTTATATAAGATCGTTATGTAAAATTTCGTATTCTGATGATGTTAGTAATCCACTCGATCTAAGATTATCTAATATATCAATAATTTCGTTGTCGATTTTTGTACCTGTATTACCTGCTTACATGAGTCGGTCAACCATTTCTGCGTTTGATGTAAAAACTTTAACACCAAAACCGAGTCTCTGATTAATTGCATTTTTGTCACGTTTTCTTTCATCTTTTCTAAGTGTGACATAAAACCTTTGGTTGTACGGGTGTTTACGAGTTCGATATCGTTTTACAACGTCAAGCACAACTGATGCAATTACTCCACTACGCATTTTACCAAAATTTTTCAACAAATACTTATCTTCATAATCATAACCTAAGATCAGATACGCGGTGTTTCCTTCTCTAATAATATGTTCTAATACTTCAGTAAACTTTATGTAATCATCCTCTGTCCATTTCCTTATGTTTTGAATATCATAATTAATCTCTAAATGTTTAACATGAAACTCGATAAAATCTATAAATTCAATATCAGTAATATATTCCTTCGCCATACTTGTCAATTTTTCAAAATCTTTTTTCGCAATTATTTCAGCAAATTCTCTCACACGTTCATCAGGTATATTAACATATTTTTTTCTGTTAATGTAATCAATTACCTCTTGTATTTTACTTTTTTCTTCAACAGTTTCAGCAATTTTTTAACTGTTTCCTCCGCCTGTGCTTCTTGTTGTTCTTTTAACTGCCCCAACAAACCTTTTTCTTGTAATTTTTTTTAGTTCTTCTGGAGATAACACAGATATTTCTGGTTGTTTGCCAAGTACTGCTTCGATATCCGGCTTAAAAAGTTTAGTAGTTTCCTCTTCAGCAGCACGTTGTCCTTGACGTGCTTCTTCCACTTTTTTCTTAAAAGCAGCTCGAGTTGTAATAAATTTCTTTAGTAATTCAATTTTTTGTTGATTCTTGTCCATTGATTATTTTTTATACGCGATATAAAATTTGTCTATAGAAATGTGTCGATACAACAACGAAACATTTTAGCTGGATCACGCGTTAGTTTATCAAATAAAAAGAAATTGTATTTGTCTTTAGTTGCTTGATGATATAATTCAATAAATTTATCTTTTGTTACGTCACCACATTGCTCGTTTGCAATATTTCTCACATCAACTTTATCTAGTCCAGGAAACAGTATAAAACATTCCGTATTTCGCCTAATAAATCTGTCAACGTTGTAAAATCCTTGCGCAAGATAAATCGAATTACATTTTTTGTTACGTGACAACGAAAAATACAACTTAATCTTATTCATCTCCTCGTTGTTTAGCGGAATATCGTCAAATACAATTATTTTATGCTCGGACGAATCAAGTTCGTTGACAGGGATTAATTCCTCTGGTTGTTTTATTAAAAATATATCATCGACAGCGTTAAGCTCATCACGAAGTTTATCGTTGTATTCGCGTAATAACTCGTATTTATCTTGTGGCGGATTAATCATGTAAATGTATACCTTATCGTAATTAAAGTTACCGTTGAGTAAGAGATTTAGCAAAAGATAATGACAATCTGGAAGTTCGTTATTGTTTATGTTTGATTAATCGTTCGGTGTCAAAATTTAATATCGTTGACTTCGCCATTATTGTTATACAATTTTATGTTATATAATTTACATAATATGGCCTATTACACAAAGTTTGGAAGAGCACTTACAGGATCTGTTTCCCGCTGACCACCAATAATAACCGATACGTCATCGCTCGTCAAAAAAACCGGCGACACAATGACAGGAAACCTATTTGTGTCAAATCAACGAGTTCTAGGTTTAGAAACAAATTATCCGCCAATAACTGTTGTTGATACCCAAGCTGTTAGTTATGCACAACTAAAATCTGTTGACGGTAGCAAACTATCACTGACAGGAGGAACTTTAAGCGGTAACTTGGACATGTCAGGGAAAAAAAATAATAAATTTGGAAACCGCGTACCCGCCAAGAAACTTAAATCAAACACAAGCGGTAAGTTATTTACAGTTGAAGTATGTTGATGTTGTTGTTGTTGTTGTTATAGGGTTTAACGCCATTTTTCAGCACAAGATAGGCTATACATGGCGGCCAGTATTAATGGTGGAGGAAGAACCCTGGAAAACCCCGGGAAGAACCACCGACCCACGAGAAGCTACTGGCAGGCTTTCTCACGTGCCCACGTTAGCCGAGCCTGGACTCGAACTCACGAAGACAGAGGTGAGATGGCAGTGATCCGTAACGATCAGCGCTTTAGACCACTCGGCCACTCGGGGCCCCTGAAGTATGTTGATGATAACAAGCTTGATAAAACTGGTGGAACGGTTACAGGTATTATTAACATGCCAAGTAAAAACAGTATTGGGTTGGAAACCGAGTATCCACCAGCAAATGTTGATAACACACAAGCGGTGAGTTATAAGCAACTAAAATCCGTTGACGATAGCAAACTTAACAAGGCCGGCGATACAATGACAGGTAACCTTGTAATGAGCAGTAACTCAAAAATAACTGGAATATGACAACCTTACCACCAGCTAATGAGACTGATGCTATTAGTTACGCTCAGTTAAAAGAAGAACTCACCCCGCATTTAAGACAATCCGGTGGAACAATGTCAGGCAATATAAATATGAGAAACAAAACAAAATAACTACGACATATGTTCCGGTTAACCATAATGATCTAACGAATAAAGCATATGTTGATAGTGTATCTGGTGGTGGTATCACACGAACCAAAAACAATGTTGGATATCTTCCAACACTTTTTAAGGCAACTGATAACCGAGTTGGGTTTGAGGTAAGTGCATCATCATATAATCCTTTAAAATTATCCTTATCAAGCTTTCTCTGATAGACAAGAATGGACTATTAACGGAGAAGCTGAAAAGTTTTGGATTAAAATTAAATGCCCCATTGCAGTTACTATTTGGCAATTTCATTTGCGAGGTCGATTAAACTCTAGTGTTGGTTGAATTTATAATTGGCGATTGGAAGGATCAAACGATGATATCGATTGGGTAATATTATACAGTACAACAGACATTTATATTTCAACAACACAATATTTTACGATTCCGACAGAAAATACTTTCAACAAGAACTTGTATTTCCGAGTTTGTTATCGCTGCTGAACATCCGTTTCCAGGACTAACAGCATTTCAAATGTACACACTTGATGATCATATTTAATCTAACGTTGTAAAATAAATGTCACAAATACTCACACTAATTGCTAGAGAATTTTAGATAATATTTTTAACCCCAAAATAGATGTTGGGGACAAATCGCTATCGGCACGTGTGATAAATACTAGGAAAAATGTTTCAATCCCAATGATAAACTCTCCATTGGCAGAAGAAGAAAAAAAAATTATTCTCGTTATGCATATGCGAGGACCACAACTATTGAAAGTAATAGAAGACTTTGATATCATAGACAGTTACTGTCATCCTGATGATTGTATAGAAAAACATTGAAATCCTGCTAGAAAAAATATTACTCGAGCTTAATCTTGAAAATCTAGATTTGATTATAAAATCGAAATTAATAAAAGAACGAGCTTAAGGTGAAAGAGTAGATTTAAAAGAACGAGTAAACAATATCCATGATGACCTCGACAAACTAGCTGAATCTAAGATAATAGGAATAAAAAGGAACAAGAAGTTATACAATAGTTTTTCAAAACGAAATATTTTTAAGCATCTTGGCATGTACTACCCCGACAAGGAAACCCTAGTTAACGTTGTTAGAATGACGCCGGATACGGAGTTAATTATTAAAGCATACTCGAACGCACTTCTATCAATGATGCGTAAAAAAACCCCAGAATTTGATCCGATTATTGTTAACAAATCTCTAGCGATGATCAAAGATTTTGACAATGAAATTAGTAATCTCAGCGATGATAAGCGAGAAAAGTTTTTTGAGGAAGTCAATCTAACAACGTTTGGTGTAGGGATTGGTTCTTATTACGACATAGGTGAAGAACACGATGTTCCACTTCCATCACTCCAACGCTCTAGACAATTGTCATTACGAAATTATTACAATCAAGTCGAGAAAATGTTCACAAAACAATATGAAACATTATGGCTTAGAGTAAATACTTTTACTCAAATTACCTTTCTCGAACGAAAATCACTCCAAAAATTAATGCTGATAAATTTCGTAGTCGCATATGCAATTATCAGACAATATCTTGTCCTCAAAAATTTTATTTTAAATCAAATAAGCCTGGTACTTGGATTTATTGATGAAACAGAAAGAGAATACGGTAATTTAGTAAATGAAACAGATTTTTATGAACGTGAAGTAGAAAACACGTTTGATTCCTACAGATGGTTAAAGAAAAATGAGGTACTAACAGATGAGCGATATAGAGATACTTCGGCAGATGTTTATGACAAGTGCAGAGATTTTATAGCTGATCCTAACAATAATAAGTTTCGTGAATTTCTTGATTCGATTATTGGTGCTATGGAATTTAATATTGTATAAAAACTGTAAACAAATATTTTATAACGAAAAAATAGATCATCGATTTTGATCATATTTCAGAAGAAATTCCAAAACAAGATGTTGACGCTCTAATGCAATATTACAGATATTATCATAAAAACCTCTGGTGTGTAAAACAATGTTACAAATATTACAGTAGAATACTTCGAGTAATATCATATTTACCACTACTCATGACAAGCTCTGGTATAATTTCAAGTGGAGCATCATTAAACCCATTTTTATTAATAATATCTGGTGTTGGCGTTTCTGTTTCAACGGCGTGTAAAAAAAATTGAGCCTCGACTTGAGACTAAAATAAATGCTTGTAAAACAGCAAGTATCACTTACAAATAATTACTTGATCAGATACGATCTTATTTGCGAGGCGTAAAATATGATATGGACGATTTAATACGAGAGCTCCGTGTTATTGACAGTATGTTAACAGATATTATGCCAATGAGTTAGCAAGTACGAAAATAGTTATCAAACAAGACATGATGATGATAGGGTAGAAAATTTTGTCTAAACTTTAGAAATAAAATAATCTCAAACAAATGTGTCACTTGCCTGCTCAGGTACAGATCTACTTGCTGAATGAACACGGAAAAAATTGCCTGCCTTTTATATTGTTATAACGCCTACGCGAAATTTCCATTACGTAATTTCTAGAATTTCCATTACATAGTTTTCCAGAAAGTTCTTTAGAATTTCCATTACGTAATTTCTTGGAATTTCCGCGATCTTTTACCTAACAAAGTTATATATGTTCTGGAAATTCTGTGATGTGTGATTCTGGAATTTCCGCGATCTTTTACCTGACAGAGTTATATAGGTTCAGGTAATTCCGTGATGAGTCATTCTGGAAATACGTATAGGTGAGAAAACAAGTGTTTTTAGATCAGAGACCCCTTATTTTGTCAGAAATGTAAAAGTCATCATCAGAGCTGAAGAAAAGGGTTTTGGAGGTGAAAGAAGGGTCTCTGAGCTAAACACCTGGTTTTCCTTTACTGGGGGGAGGGGGCATCCTGTGGAATGGTAGACCGACCATCGTTGCTGATGTTTATTTTTATTAGTAGATGTATGTGAGCTAGAAATATCATTATCAAAAAGTACATCAACCATATTATCAATAAATAACATTGGATCAGTTGTCCATCCTATTATTCGCTCATCGTCTTCATCAGCAAATAACCATACTGATCCGTACTTGCTCGATAAATGATAAATAACTTTCTTTTAATACAATCGCTTATTATATTAGGTTTTATACCAGCATATCTCGAAGCTGATTTTATTGAATTAAATTTTTTTAAAAATCTGTTTGTTAGATCAAATCCAACATTTCTTATTGGCTCACTACAAAAACTCATATTATATAATATTTCTAATCTCTAATATAATTTTATCTAACATTAATGAATTGATTACAGTAGTAGAGGAATATAAATGTTTCTAGATCAGAGACCCCCTTACCCCGACAAACCATATTTTGTCAGAAAAGCCTTATCATATGAAAGTCATCATTTTGAGCTAGAAAAGGCTGCTGAAGAAAATGTCAACATAAAAGGGTTTTTAAGGGGGAAGGGGGTCTCTGAGGTAGAAACCTTATATTTCTCTACTACTTTTTTGCGTTGAAAATGAGTCGATTTTTACAACCAGATTATTTATTTAAGGATAAACACATTCTTCTTTGCGCCATTGAACTTTTATAGGAGTAAGTGATGTTAGTGTTAAACAGTCTGCTCCTTTATGCAAAGTCAGCGGTTAAACTTAGCTAAATGACCCAATAACTTAATTTTCATCCCAGTATTTGCTCGTATTTTTTTCAGTTCTACTTACATCCCAGCTTCATGATCAAAGATTCGTACATTTTTATTAAATAATTGAACTTCATAGTTAACAAGATTGATGAAGAAATTTTACATGGGCATAAGAGTGGGCATCATTAGCCACTTAAAAGAAAACATCGAAGGATGCTCATGCAAAATATATGCAATCCATATTCAAGCTTATGACTTCGTGAATCCTGTAAAACATGAAGTTAAATTCTGATAATTACAAATATTTATAAAAATAATACCGAATAAACGAATCTCAAGAAACAAATAACAGAACTATATTTCAATCATTGTTTACAGCTATAATACATTATGAATACATAGGTAGTTCCTTTATGGTATTTTACGAACTAATAACATCTGGGTTTCGGCATTATATGATGTGATGGTAACCACTCATAAGGCCTGTTACAAAAGCTTGATAACAATCTGTAATTATAGTTTTATCCTTTCTACTATTTAAACCTACATTTATTTCTATTTTATTAGCTTTCAAAACAAAATGGGATTATTTGCACGCAAGACAACGATTTTAATATCGACAACTTCACTTTAAATGCTATAAAAATTAGACGAGTTGGATCATCAGTCGCTTAAAATACAAGTATGCAATTTACAACAAACATCTTGGAGCTATCGGAAATGAGTTATAAACTTCATTCACACAACGTTTGTGTCTTTAATTAGAATAATGATTGCAAATGAACCGATATAAATTAAGGATACTTCCTGAGAAAGAATTATAATTCCTTTAGATCATGCAATATACGTTCAGAAAACTGTTTCAACATATCATGGTGCAAAACCTAATCTTGGAAATATGGACGGATGAATGGACAAATGCATTGTAATAACAAATGAATAGGGTATTACAACTATTACTGTATATGGGACAATTTTTTAAAATCAATTATCGAGGTTTGTTTAACAATGATCATATTGCCAAAATTATCTTAGCATTTAAGATTTTTCTGGTTAAATTAGCCTTACCATATTTGGATCAGAATCCTTTCTTCCGGAAAACTTGTCTACCATTCGAATAACTGGATATGCGTTATGAACAGTGGTTTTCAGTATTCGACTTAGCACAGATACACGAGAATATGGAAACAAGAAGCTTATTTTGGAATACATGATGTCTTTTGCTTTCAATCTGAAAATTGGCAAGTAGATAAGAAAATTTTCAGCAAAAGTAAAGTATGTAATAGTTAAAAGGTGACACAAAAGATTCACCTGTCTTGTGGTTTTTTTATGTGTACCTGTACCTTTTATTGTATATACACTTTACAGAATTTTAACATCATGTTTTATCTGTTCGTACTTCATGTTTGCATTTATTTCGAGGGGTTTATATTCTTAAATTTGTTTGCAATTTATTTTTATAGTTTTTTTCAAAACTTTTTTTAGTTGGCACCATATAACCACCATTCTCCTGAGATGCTACATCCATCCAATCATCCATCCATCCATATAGACATACATACATACACACGTACGTACGTACGTACGCACGCACACATACACATACATACACATACATACATACATACATACATACATACATACATACATACATACATACATACATACATTTAAAGATGCACAGAATATTCAATATATGAAATGTTGAATCTAATGCAATTTCTACACCAATGGAAACCCACAGTTTTGGAAGTATAAAATGCAACTTATGATGAGAATGAGTTGTACTTTTTCTACAATCACGATACTGCGTCTTTACTCTGAAGGTAGCATAACCTCCTGTGTAGACATTGTCAGTGATGGGGTACGCAGTGACATGTCTTACAATGGCGATACTGCGTCCTTTCTCTGGGGGTAAGCATAACCTCCAGTGCATATCAATGATGCGGTAGGCACTGTGACATTTGTTTTGGTTTTAAAATCGGTCAGGGCAAGATACGTTATGTTGTAGAATCGTAAGGTGAAACAACAAAACATCAGCGGTAGATTACAGGACAAGGAATATATGGAACAGTAACTTTCTGAATTAGTCTAATTCGCCTTTGTGTAAGCAATTCTTGCTTTGATTCGGACGAAAAACTCTTTCAATGCATAGCTGAATATTTTTCTGATTCGTTATCTCCAATAACAATTTTGCAACTTTTGTTTTTTCAGTGATTTGTTTTCCTATATCTCAACAAAGTCATTAGAATTTATTTGTTGCGAAATAAACACATCATATCAACATATTCACTTGACAGTTACTTCACCTCTCCGTACATATTTAAATTTCAAAATCAGAGGACAGAGTTTAATTAACGGATCATATAAATGTTTCCTCAATCTCAGGCTCTTTAAACAGGCATTTGGTTTGAAAAACAAAAGCAAACTACTCATTTTGCTCCATACACAAAATTCAAGATGTGAGATTACATTTGCATGTATTTAATTAATATGATGTATACATAAATTGAATTTACCTCTCCATTCCTGTGGGCGTATCCCACTGTAGCAGTGGAACGCCCTTCAGATGGATGTGAATGTCATATAAACCTTCATGAAAGTGATCTCCAGACCACTTCGCGACCTAAACATGAAAAGATTAACTTCTTCTGATCGAAATCTATATCTGATTAACTAGCTCGGAAATCAGCGGGGCACTGTGTCAAAGCAGGCGACAAATTTCAGAATGTTGTTTATTGACTCCGTTTTTTGTCCTTTATTGTTTTTAATGAGAGCTTGAATGTCAAGGGCCTATAGTTGAAATAAACGACATCACAAGACCAAGAAACTAGGTAACTAAAACCTGTAGTGCAGGACTGAAGAATATACGGGAAGAATTTGTTCTGTATTATAGTTTTTCAATGAATGATACACATTTGGGTTTTACATTTTAAATAAAATCCCCTAACCCAGAAAACAGCTCAGTTTTACAAAAGCGTCTGCTAACCAAAGATAAACTTAACGGTCGAAAATATGCGTCTCATTAAATATTGGAACCAGATTATTTAAATTTACTTGAAATCATTTATTTCCTCACAATTATTAGCATAAATTAAGTTTACATAAAATCTATAATATCGTCATATCTATCCGATAGTGGCAGAGACCTAGTTTGTATTTGGCACGCCGCTCTGACCTAGAACACTTGGTAGGCAGTTTTGGCGACCTTGGTTGTTGAAATTTTTAATATTATTTCTCCAACCACTGTGTAATGAGGTTCAACCTCGATTCGAAAGAAGTAAGATAGACCACACAATTGCGGACTGGAGGTCACATTAGTTATTGTTCCATAGCTGTATTGCGTCTTGAACAAGGGTATATTCTTGGTTGACCAATGCATGGTGATAACTATAATTTGGCAAGAGCGCCAAAACAACGTCTCTCCTGTACATGACGTCATTATTTGTATATACAACTTAAAAGTGTTCAAAGCGAACATTAGTTAAGACTATACCAATAATCATGAGACCTGACATCAAATGCTGATTTCGTGAACTAGGGCAGAAGTTGTAAGCTATAATAAGATAGGCAGGAGATGTGTGGTTATAAAGTATGATTGTAGACAACACAGTCAAAACAATGTCAAATCTTTTTTCACACTTTCTTCTTTCTAAATTCATGAACCAGATATGACATAAAATGTATTCCGTTGCACATTTCAACTTCCTGAACTTTGATTTTAATTTTTGGAAACATTGTATAAAAATGACTGTTAAAAAGGATGTGGTCACGTTTTTCAATAAAGCAAGAACTGTTTTTACTCTTATATTAACAAGAAGACTAGGACCTGCGTAATAATCCCACTCTCAAGTGAAAAATTGTAAGCAAAACCTCAACAAAATTGTAGACGCGATGCCGGCACTGTTAGAAAAGTTACCGTCTTGCTTCGTTGTCCACCTGCATGGGCTCGATAATAATTCATAATCATTATGTTAGTCCGTATCTGTGTATGTGATTGCGTGTCTTTTTGTGTATGTGTGTTTACAGATATCGCAATTTAAATTAATTCTTACTAGTTTGTTTTCATTCCTTAAAACCATTTCTTGATTCTCATTCTTCCTACACTACCTTAGGGACTGTTTGGAACTGTCATTAATTAAGAATTTAAGACCATAATATTCAGGCTTCTTTGTTAAATATAATTATTGTACAAAGACCGTACAATAGTAATTTTGGGAATGACACTTTATTTAACCTTTATATTATATTTACCATTAACACCAGCATCAGCAGCAGGCCATAACTAATCTCGTTTGTGGATTCTATTAGAATGACGGTTAGACTAATTGTCATACGAACAACTCCCCCGAGAAAGGATGCGGCGCCGATCAGAGAAAATGTGCAGGAATAAATGTTGTGGCTCACCCCAAGTGAACTGAAATAAATATTTGGGACAATAAAGCATTTGCACCGATAGAAAATATGAATGTATTATTCATAGTAACTTCATTTTGAGAAAATGTATCACAATAATTGAGCAAAGAGCTTTGTATGTCAATAAAAGTGGAACTTGCAATTTTGACACGTGGATTAAAGTAAAACTGTTTATATGTGTTTTAAAATGGTTACACAATTCTATAAATCTGCGTATTTCATACTACTAGCAGGGATTTCATGACCTTTTATTGGATATCTAGTAGGCATAATCCAGTATTTTGTATGAAAAGTAGAGAAATATAATAAAAATATGAGACTATTCAAAGTTTAGTTGAACACCAAAAAATTCCAATAAAAAACAACAGGCAAAACAAAAAACCATTACATAATTAGGTTAGACAGGCTGGTTTGCTGCAAGCGATTTTAAGACCTTAGTCATACTTGAACATTTGCACTGCAGTAGTAATAAGGGGTACTTAGGTATGTATAGAATAAACATTACGCAATAGGTTTCCAATGCATGACATTCTGGCTACGTACGGGAAGTTCTATGGTAAAAATTTGCCATAGGTTTAACATGTGAGGAGTACTCTGGGTACTTACGGGAAATGAACAATGAGACTAAATGGTGACATTGCTAGAAGTTGTTGACCTCTAATGGAGCTAAATTGTTATATTGTTAGAGTTGATCTCAATATTGCTCTGTTCGGGCACATACGGGAAATCGTATGTTAAAATTGTCCATATTTTTAACATGTGGCGGGTAACTCTTGGTGCATATGGTAAATCCTGCATTAAAACGTGTTTAGTTATAGGATGTTTCCATGTTGAAAATTTCTGGGTACGCACGGGAAATGTAGTGTTAACATTTTCGGGATTACTATGTAACACACACACACACACACACACACACACACACACACACACACACACACACTTACGACTCTATGGTGATAAACTAAGAAACAGAAGCAAGGAAGACCAACAAGTTTTGTAAAAATTAACAAATAATTTAATTATTAATTTATAAGTGAAAATGTGAGAGGAACTTACAGTATTATGAAGTGAATCCAAAATAATCCTGTTAAAGTTCAATGAAAGTCCAAACAAATGAAAAGTTCGTATAAATTTCAAAACCAGAAATGTACTGGTCCTTCGAAGTCTTTTGGCGTTGCCAAAACCTCGTCGTCCAGAACTCCTCTGAGTAACTTACAATAGTTCCAGAACAATATTATAGACTAAATAATGAATACTTTTCGTATTTCCACTGAACAGTCCAAACAAATGTTTTCGTCTCGAAAAATATCTAAGTACAACATAAAACACGTCTGCATACTTACAACAGCAATATAAGAAATGAGAATGACTCCAAAATAGGAATCAATCTGTTTGCTCATTTCTCTCCTATGTTGTGACTATATTTCACAACATACCGCGAGTGACAGATATGACTATTCAGTTTATCATGAAACTGCATATTCATGTGACCAAGTCCAACCAACTGGAAGGTATTGAATTCGTCTTTGACCATCAAAACCTCATCAATGAAATTAACACTAAGTCGTCAATAAATCTTATTATTAAGATTATTGTTAGTGATCGTCAACAGACGTAAGCATCTATTTATTTATTGATCACTCTTAACATTTCTAAAACAGACCCTAGTCACGTAGACAAATTCTGACTTAAGACAATCGGTACAATTTAGAGCCAACAATATAAATTGCAAAAGCTAAATGAAATCATGTACCAGGAGTTACAAAAAATAAAGATATGTATAACACACACAGACACATACAAGCATACACAGACAATTCGGTTTTTTAATACGATCCAATATGGTCCCTTACTATCTGTCACCCCCTTTTTGATTACTATCCCAAACATATACTCTAACAGGATGGAGCCGGGATGGGATTAGATTTTAGCGACTACATTTAAAGCAATTTCGGGAATGAGATGTTTATTAATAATGTGAATGAATTCGTGCTCATAAAACCTAACAAGGGATTTAGCAGGATAGTGCGCATCGAGTTAAACAAATGATATAAAGAAATGATATCGCTGCATGAACTTTTCAGAACATATAACTTAAAGGAGTTATCAAAGACAGACTCAATATTTAGGAACTTATAAACAGATATGATTAATATATGGATATTTCACTATGGATGATCAATGTTTAGAATTTAAACAAAAAAACAAAAAAAAAAAAAAAAAAAGAAATATTTTTTGTCTATCACCTGGATTATCAAAGTAAAGTACTTACACGACTATGAATAAGGTATAATTCTGTCCACAAGGGTGAACAAAGTACAGAATCTTTACAAAAATATGGATTTGATTTTCAATCATATAGTGATATTAATGATTTCACTCGTACAGTGATATTGAATATTGATTTAACAACGGAATATATGTAACTCGTACCGTTCAGTTAACGAACACGAAGTATTTCAAGTAGTACACGAGGCACGGTCAAATACGAATGAAATGATATATGTTACGCATGCGCGCACGTGAATTTGATTCGTTACATGCTAGATCATTACATAAGAACTACTTTACGAGATTATTATTATTATAATAAGCAGGTTCATACATGAATCTGTATCCGACAAGAATAATCTCGCTGAATTATAAGATCTCGAACATTTTCTCATCCTTAATACGTGCAACGTATAATTGAATTCAGTTCGTCTGTTCAGTTATAAAATGGCTAACATGAAAGAGACTACATTCTATCTGAAAGCAATGCGTTATATAATATATAAAAGAGGTCTAACTATCTGTTCAATTTAAAAAGATATTGAAATATCCAATATAGCAAAAATTCTATCACGTATTACAGGTACCGGAAAGAATGCAACTTTATATTTCAAAATACCACTACAGTTGAAAATTGCTCCCGTAAAGTCGACAGCTTTCTGACCAAACTCTTCATCTTGTGATACAACATGCAATCTTGACTCTGAAAGTACTCTGGTTATGGTGAAATCCACGGCCAGAGAGCTTAAAGTGATAATCGGTTTAATCGCTGCAAGAACTTTACTCGTGCATTGGGTGAACCGAAATCAGTATTTTTAAATAGCTAAAGACACAAAAAACTACAATCGGATAACGACGTACGCGGTAACAAAACCTGAATATATTTTCGTTGATATATACTGTTTTGACATTAAGTGTACACAGTTCGGTGACACATACTGTACTTTCCAGCAGCCGCACTTTGACATACAATCTAACAAACGCCCCACAATCCATCACTCGCACTTTGATTACAAAAACACACCCATAATATCCACCACCCACCTTTTGATGTACTATCTATCACACACTCTTCTATCCTGCACCCACTTTTTGATTACTATTAAACACACTTTTTGAATACTAATCAACATCCACTTTATAATATATTATCCAACACACAGACACTATTAGATTCTTATCCAACAGACCACTTTTTGATATACCATCCAACAAACACTTTTAGAGTACTATATAAAACCCACTTTGATTACTATCCAATAGCTTTGAGCGCTATCCAATACTCCGCGCTATACTATCTAACACGCTGTATTTTGTGATACATAGCTATTTATACTGGATGTATAAGGGAAAGAGAGAATGAACCCACTAAGTGATCTCCCCCTCATCATCAACCAGATTATATTCAAGGTCTTAGTGTCGTCTGCGGTGACATAATCGTCCTGGATTACAAAATCTGATTCATGATCAGGGTGAGACCACTTAATATGGTCAATACTCTCTTTCCCTTATACTGTTAAAGATTAATATTATTCTTATTGCTTAAATTTAAAAAAAAAAAAATGTGTTTCTAAACTGTTTACTAATCAACGTGGAGAGATTATTATTTAGACAACGACTTGAGTATAATGTCACTGGAAACAAATTGGAAGTTCTGTTAACGGTCATAAGAATAGACGTAAAACCGACGAGTTGTATCAATTGATGGAAACTACCATAAATTGATCAGAATTAATTTCGGTTATGGGTTGTAGCCATTTTACAAGTACTGATGATATCATTAACAAGAGAGTATAACCCCAGGTGTTTTCATGAACATTACCTTACTGTTGGGAAGCTTGTTTAGAACCAGTAATCAGAAAGTACACTGAAACAACGTTGCATGGAGAAATAGTTGGAAATGACATATTTATTAAGGACATTCTATGATTTTGTTATAGCCCTGATGGTTATAGCTTCAACAAGATCGTGTTACTAGAATTTAAATGTTCCTTTCACCGTTTTGTGAATAAACTGTCAGAATATTATATTACATGAGTGTTATCGGGATTAGAGGTATCGCCAATAGCTCATTACGGTTTACTGATAATCTTCTATGAATCAGCTCGGGTTTAATCATTACTAACATAAAAAAAAGTTCATTGTTGTGATTTCGGTACATACAGTTATCTCGCCGGTAGGAGTAATTTTTTTTTCGGAGATAACAAAGCGAGTATAATCGATTTTGGTTATTAAACCTGTCAGAATTACTCGGTCTTTTAAAAAATGCGCCAACAACCGGGTTATCTTTCTTTATGCTCGGAGACGAATAACTGTACTTTATTAACGACGTAGTCGATTATCATGCAGAGAAACATCCTGAATGTTATTGAAGTGTTACCATTTAAATTATTCGCATCTGTTTTTCATCATGTTGCATGAATTACTTACGTGGTGGTGTAAGAAAGTTTGGTCCAGCATGACGGGTAATTGCAATGAACACGATAACACGTGAACAACAACGATTTTCATTAATAAATGCCTCAGCCAAATCTGTGGGAATAGTAACAACTAGTATCAGGCATTATTATACAGGTGTACATCATCGTTCGTTATAAAAAAAAGTTCACGGCGTCTGGCGCACTTTTTCTTTAAATAAACAAGCAGATATTAGAATAATCATATATATATTTGACGCTACAAAGATCCAGGAAATGGTTCTAGAGGCAGAATTATCCGGTGTTATGTTACCGTTTGATTTTACACGTTACACACACGGTTGTAGTAAAAACCGTTCACATTAAATATCTCGGGGAAAACGTATCATTTCGTCAAAGAAGCGTTAAAAGAGATTTATGCGATTTCGAATGAATATTTTTAAATTCTTTTTCAATATGAGAAGATTGCATTTAAACTCGAATTGTCTCTCAGGTTATTAGGAATGGAGTTTGAGGTTCGTAAGGGATAAAGATTGTGATACGATTACATCTTGTCGATGTTTGACAGCTAGTGTATTTCCTTTCAAACCTTTAAAGGTAAGGAGTCATAATCATTGGGTATAAACCTGCTATAATGTCATCAGCAATGTGAAGCTCTCTTATCAAGTCCGACATGAAAGTGTCTGTTCGCAAAATTATTTTGTTTTCTTCGGTGACTATTCTAGCTGTTGTGATCGCGATCGGAATAACAGTCTGCTCTCAGTATTCTAAGACAAGAAAAGCACAGATGTTTGTACAAGTAAACGCGTCTATGGTAATGTTATGTAGTATGCGAAAGTTTTATAACATTTCTCAGTATCCAAATTTTTGCTGTTGCAACTAAAATCTAAGATTTTTTATCTCACCGCTTCATAATCCTCGACGGGATTAACCCTCGCGTAAATCTCCAGTATCTTTTTATTCAGCATATGGAGCTTTTCTGTCGATGTGAACTTATCTTTTTCTACTTTAAATATTTCTCTGGCTTCTGTTATGTTTACTCGAAAACCTTCTGGGACTTTCACATTAATTGTATCGTAATCGACTTCGTTTTCAAGGACAATAATCTTTCTACGTACGGAAATTCTCATATGAATTGTATGCTGTCGAGATGCGATATAAAACCTGCTTTTTTCTGACAGACGGCGCTTAGCTAGTTCCAGATGGTGCCGATCGTGCTAATATCCCCGTGGACAGATTTCCGCTCATGTTAAGATCCCCTGTTATCTTACCACGGCTTGTATTACGTTTGCGAGTTAACCAGCTGGTTATTTATGATTCACGGCTTGTGATGCACCAGCTCCTTCCAGCAAAAGATGTTTGCAATCCGTACAATAAAATCCCACTCTTGTTTAAGTTTCCTGCCATTGCTCCACCTGACTTTGCTAACTCAGTATTGGCATAAGATTTTACATTAGACCACATCGGGACTCCGTTGACAATAGGATCCACGTCGATCGCATCTGGGTTAAACATTTTTTCCGGACATGTTAATGTCACCGGTCCTCGTCCTAACGGTCAAAGATAAAGATTCTTTACGTGACCTAAAATTATCGTGGTGGTATCATCGGTGCTATCAGCGGTTGGCACGTTAATGATTCGTTGCCCACTCATGTCCAGGTCATCTGTCATCGTGTCACCGGTTTTATTTACTTTCTTGCTAATATCACTGCAAGATTCAGCAACTCTCACAGCGAATGAGAGTGTTAAATGCTGAGTAACTCATGTATGTCAACAGTTAATAAAATTCTATAATCCTTAAAATTCTATAATCCACACGTTAGTAGTTAACATTTATGCGTTAAAGTTAATGGTTAATACTAAAGCTCTTTTTATCAACATATCTTGAGTATGAACATGTTAATTTCATCTCGAAGCATATTAGTCAACCATAATACGGTGTTTTGCTATCGTATTGTCATTACATAATCATAGGTCCGACAGGATCAATTTGCTCATGCTTATGTTGCCAACCAAAGGGCTTAAAATGACGCCATAACAGTTTACACTCTTAATGCTGACAAGGATACGTACAAAAAGTTATCAGATTTTAACGAGACTCTGAAAACCTTTACCGGTTTAGACCAAGATGTGATTACGATGACATTACCAGATGGGATTATTCCTATAGAATAACTAGAGGGTATTCGGCATCAAGTAATGGTGCTTGATGACATTAAGACAGATCGACATAATATGAACAAGATCAGAGAGTATTTTCTTTGTCGAGGGAAAACATGCAGCGCGAAGATGCTCCAAGGTAGATAAGGCGTAACACCGGTTGTTTCGTACTGTTTTCCGGGCTTGACAATCTTGATATGGATCCCATAGCGCGAGATCATTGCCGAGGAGTTGTCCCAGCAGAGTTTAAACAGGCTTATCACTAAGCAACTACCGCCAAACATGATTTTCTACTGTTTCATCGTAACACCGCGGAAATTCCGGGGATACATCGGGGTGGTTTAGTTGGATTTGACAACCTCGTTGATTCATCACTGGGGTAATAATGAATCATTACTGGTGATTAATTGTTACTGCATTAATGATTATCGTTTAAGTGAAGATTTTTTTTTATCCACTGTCAATAGTATATCATGCTGTTTGTAAAGTAACTTTGCCTCAGGATAAAAACTATATGATGAAAAGGTCTATCGAACAGCATCAACAACTACGACAATGCGTGATGGAAAAACGAATCGGTGAACAAGAATTTCAACATGATATTGCCATGCGGTGGTTTTCCCCGGCGACAGCGGCTTCAGCCGATAAAGAAGCGGCAGCAGCTGATCGCAACAAAAGACGTCGTAACTATATACGATGAAAAACAGGACAGTAATATTGATCTCCTGGTTGTGCGACAAGCTCAGTTTGAACAAGAACTAGAAAGAGCCAACGCAGAAGTAGAAACTGAGCACGAAAAAGTAGCAAGAAAAGCTAGACAGAAAGTAGTTAACAGACGACACTTTGAAAACTAGTTTTCTTATGAATTAAATAAAACTAATTAAATCAGGTACCACACAAGCGGTTTCTCAATATACAAGGGTGATTACTGGATCAAGCGAATCAACCAGCGTCTTTTGCTGCCGGGACAAATATCGCACTGGTCAACAACGTTTGGAGCTTAGACGAATTAGCGAATAACCAGGCAGTGGAGGAAACCAAGGAATTAACAACTGCTAGCGGCAGTAACAACATGATGATGTTGTCGCTACAACTGCAACAAATGCATAACCAGTAACATGTGGTGGTTTAAATATCGAAACCACTATCGCGCAAATGTATGAAGAGGCTGGCAATGTCATAGTCCCCAATGTAGACCATACGTTTCCAGATCATGTTGTAGCGCATGTCGCGGTTGCTGCTCGAAATGTTCTTGCTGCTTATCCTGTTACTTTTGATGAAGTTAATTCTAGGATAAATCCTATTGTAGTTTTAACTATTGTTGCTTTTGCCGCACTTGTTAATGGGTTTAATACTCGCTTTAATAAAATTCGTGTATCCATCAGTGACACAACCCGAAATGCGTTTGTTAATGCCACAGTGGCCAATTACAAAGTAGGATTTGCCACACGACGAACTTTGACCGAAAACAGAAATCAAATCTGCATGTCGTTCCCGTTGAGGTCCATATTCGGATTTTGTTAAGATGTCCGCATGATGTTCTAAGGTGTGAAACACACGAGATTTAAAACGTAATATTTACGCCAATTATTTACTCTCGGCAGATGGCGTAGCGCTAGGATAGTTTGTATTCACGGCGTTTTCACTCTGGATGCCACAGATCACACGGTCGCTAACACACTCGTTAGAACCCCGAAACCTATTGGCGAGATTGTTTCAAACGGATTTGCTTCAAACATCGAAGGTTACAGAAGCGTCCCGTGCGTGTGTGTGCAGACTAACGTCACCTGGTGAATCACAACAAAAAAGGCGATTGTGTTTTTTTTTAAGATGGTCATTCAGAGTATAACCTGATATAAAAATATTTAAATCTCACCAGAATCGCGGTTGGAATCAAAAGTAAACGGTATCCCAGTGGGAACTCAAATTTAATTACAATCACGTCAACGGAATTTATTCATGTGTGTACACGATATTCGTAGAGGCGAGCAAAAATATCAGAACACTGACACGGCACCCAGCTGTCGTTGGAGGAGCTCAAGAACTTTTATCCGATATACCATTTCGATATTTCCAATCATGATCCGTGGTTAAAAGACTCGATGATTGAAATGGACTGTTGATGCGGCACCGATACTTCCTCTTATTCCTTGTACTCATTAACACGTTTATACACTGTTGATGTCGGATACGTTTCTAACGCTAGACTTAGTGTCTGGTAAAATGACAGTGATTATTTATTATTTCATTTGCACTTGGATACTAATTTTTAATTTGCTCTGGTTAAATTCGTCAGCGAATTTGATTCTGACAAAGTCACAGCAACGTGTGAAAGCCATAGCGGCTAAAAGCGCTCCACATTTGCCATCGTGCTCGGCGCGTCACAAGTTGCCGTAGAAGGATCGCACGAAATAACGTTGATTCAGAAACAACATAAGGCGTTATCCCCTGCAAGAGCTGCAAAAAACCATACTGAGTTGTCTCAGTCGCAGGTTAGTATAAAAGGCATGTTTCTTTGCGCGCAAGGACCTATGATCACATCGTTGTTACCAAAAGTTTTACCGATCCTTGTTTCGTCTTGACTAGCAGTAGCTACCGGAGCGATCTCGGGGCTACTCAATGAGCGATATTGGGTAACGGAGTTTCCGGAAGTGGTATAAAACTTAGAACAATCATTGCTTCAGACAGAAGAGATGCGACTAACGCGACTGCAAAATGTGTAGCTTTTTGAGAACGGGATCGTATCATGAGAGCCATCAGAAAAGTAGTTTAAGGTAAAGAAATACAAAACAACTTATTTGTAACTTGAGCGTACAATATCATCTTGAACAATCCATGACTGATTACCAGATTGCGAACATAGCCGCAGCTGTTAAAAAGGAGCAATAATCGCAATACAATTATCAGTATCTCATTTAACCGGAAACGATACCATGATGGTAATGCAACAAAAGCATAACAAAATCCTGAAACATTGAACAGCTGGTACTGCTGTAAAGTCAGGGATATCAGCGGCGTAGATTAAAAAGCAAAGGCGGGTTTATCGGTCCGTTAATAGCCACTGTGGCCTAAACTATGTTGTCACGGTTAATAAGAACGTTGTTTGGGAGATCAGTAAAAGAAGAAAGAAAGACGATGTCGACTAGGGACGTCGCCAATAGGAAGAGGTCGAGGCCTTTTCTTACCTGGAAAACTTACCGATAAGCAATTTTGATCTTGAGCGGGCGTTGTCATATGTAATAGAATTTGACGAGGTATTCTCCAAGGATCAATTAAATGGTAAGATGCGACATGGTGGATTTTCCTTGATCAACATCGAGATTTTTGGACGAATCTGGAACTCACTGGGTTTGTTTATACCACGATCGACGTAGATTATTCTGATTATTTGGGCTATTAATTTGTGATGCTGCACGCGAACACCGGTAAACCCGAGATCGTTTATGATTCTGCTCAAATTAAAGACATTAACAACAATGCCTGTGGTCCGTACTAGGCGTACAACATATATTACGTGCTGCTGGATATTCCTCGTTGGATACCCTGTTGGTTTTAATCAGTATCCGACATTGAACAACGATAAACAGGTTCAAGTTAAACTCGATGAGCATTTTATGTAAGCCGTGTATAATAATAATAACCAGCGTCTACTGCTTACGTTGTAAAACATGGACCGAGATCATCAATGACAAAATGAATAAACCAGAAAATGGGTGGAATATGTTTAAATCGCGTTGTGCCGTTTGCTGTAAAAAGAAGTCGAAGTTAATGACGAAGTCGATCAGCTGTGGATGTTTACTAGAACGAATATTGGCGGTAGACGTTTAAATATCGCCACAGTAAACGGATAATTATCAGTCAAAGGATAACTATAGGGATAAGATAGAATTAATAAGATAGAAATTATAGGCGATTGTGAACGACAACTCATTCTGTAGGGCACAAAAGCGTTGTTGGTAGGAAAAATGTGTCCACGACGAATGATTCTCGGACGCGGCGGTTGAACATTACCAGTTTATAAACACAATGGACCATATCACCCGTTAGAAGAACATCTAGATAATAAAGATCAACCGTTGCCAGGGCAAGAGCTGTGTAACCAGGCGGATGTAACTGCGATGCAACAAGACATATGTTACCGTCATCACCCTGATGACCAAGCGGGTGGTGGTCCTTTTATGCTGGATGAGCTCAGAGTTATAAATCAACATGAATGCGCGAATGTATCGATAAAGTGCTTGCTAGAACAATTTTTGGCGGTAAACACAAACGGAATTAGCATCATTTTCTGTAAAAGTTTACACAAAAGTAAGAGAACAATTGCTGACGAATTAAGCGTACCTGCCCGAAAAAAAAATGTTCCACGACGCAGAATCCTAGCAAACGGAGTAGACTATATTCACGCGGCTGAACTTATCGATGTTAGAGAATATTAAAGAGCAACGTTCGGTATAATTACTTGCTCGACATCATCGACGTGTTCAGTAAATTTGCGTGGACTATTCTTCTCAAGCATAACATAAGGTTTACGAACTGAGACGCGGTTTTGAGTCAACAGTGATTAAACTTAGTAATTTATGGGAGAAAAACGGCGGAGAATGTTAAAATAAACCACTTGAGGACCGGTTAACACAGAGTTGAGTTTGGAAATATCCAACTCACATCCAGGATAAATCGGTGATTGTCGAACGATTTAATAGGATGTAAAAAATCAAAAACCAGACGTGGAACTGATTTACCGCCAGCGGCACAAATATACAGCTATATGTTACCCGAGTTAATAGCGGAGTATAATAACAGTAAACACCTTAGCATTCGAATGACTCAAGTGAGAACAGAAAAAATGAGACCGCTGTAGTAAACTCGCATTATTATAACAATACGTTTGACGTTGGTGATCATGTGAGAATATGCAAGGTCATGCGGGTATTCGAAAATGGATATACCCAAAACTGGACATGAAAAGTATTCGCGGTTAGCAAAGTGCTAAAGACCACTCTGGTTACTTAGGCGACTAAAGATGTGCGAGGAGAAACAGTATTCGGATCATTTAATGAACAAGAATTACAGGAGACAACCAATGACGTTTTCAGGATTGAGTGAGTAATAAAGAGAGTATTGGTCAAATGGAGAGAATTCTCCGATGATTTTAACTGGTGAGTTTCTACTGCTGATATTCAGCAATGATCTCCTTGTAAATACACTCGGACTCTGCTAATACTCGTTTAGAAGCAGTAGGTTTGCGTATTGATCGTGCAATCCCACTGCGTCAAATATTTTTAAAAAATGAAATCGAACTTGACGATTTTTTGTCGGCCGGGAAAATTTCCACTGTGAAAGATCTGAATATCTGGTCGAATTGCATTCGTTGCTCGTAAGTCAGATCGAATTTTGCGAGCTTATTTCGGGTGTGATACTTGCGTGTGTATTGTTACCGTGGTATGTAGTAAAGATTCTGATGTTCAACTTGATTTCGGTACTCTTTTTCATAAACTTCATCGGGTTGATCAATATACCCTATGAGCACACCGTGTTCATCAAACATCATTTTTGTTTCTCGTACTATAATAAAAACGTTTTTATTGAATCTTGAGTATAAAGAGAATGTCCGACGAAGTAGTTTACATCTGTCGATGTCACTTTGAAAATTATGATGAGGTTGAACACGGAGTTGTATACGCATATTTATTTCCGTTAGAGGCGCTGGTGATATGAAAATACTTTTGACCAAACAACAGCGCAGATACATCGAAAACATTGGGACACCGTTTTCTTTGATTATTCAAAGGCTATGTTGATGCGACATAACATAATTTGCATGAATGTACAACGACGGACCGAATGAGTAACAGTAATAAAAAAGAGGCCCCGTGATGATCAATAGTGTGGTCCAGGGTAATAATAGTACAAACCAATGGAGTTAAATTTTCATCTGTAAACATTTACCATCAAGTTGAATTTGCAATTAAAGAAATGAGTTATTATACATATCATGGTCACAATTAGTTACGTACACCGTAAGGAAGATTATTGAGCTGTGGTTAACGATGTGACCATGCTTCACCAACTAGCAAGAAGATCCGAGAGCGGCATCAGAAGCACGCTAATCTGCTGACGTATCACAGTTTCTAGTATACGATCGCGGTCACCGAGTTCATAAAGCTAAACAGCACTGAGTAAACACCGACTTTTTTCACAAAATCGAAACGAATCACCAGTAGGTATTATGACGTTAGAAAATATTTCAGTCGTCGATCGATAATTATACCAGAGAAGGTTTTGGCTGAGTTCTGGATGGTATTATCAATGCGGATCTTAACGTGTCGCGGTATAATCCATTACGAGGTAGATCGTATGTGCAGTTACCGGCAAAGTTTAAAAAACAGTCATAGCATGGTAAACGTAGAAAACAACAACAAAGATGCTTCATGTGCGCTGTGTTATCCTAACCGGGTTGGTAACTAGAAACAGTATCAAAACACGTTAAACTTCACCGGGACTGAATTTTCTGTGCAACTTGATAAAATATCCGCACTTGAAGAACATAATAATATGTCTGTTAATGGTTTTGGTGTTAATGAGCTCGATAACACCATTAAGTCGTTGCTGATATCAAAACATGAGTCTGATAATACATTGATTTACTCTATATCGGACATTACAGATGGATCAAAAGTTTCTCAGTATTAATGAGCAGTGTATACGATAAACACAACAGAAAGAAATATTACTGTCGACGATGTCTACATGGACATTCTAATGTTAAGCTGCTGGACGATCATAAACTCGAGTGTTTGCAGAACATTAGTCCAATGATGCCTAATACACATACAACTGAGCATGCACTATAGTTTACAAATTATGAAAGAATCCCTCTGTTCAAACCGGTGTTTATACCGACGTCGAGTCGTTGCAGATACCAGTAGATGAGGCTGATAACGATCTGATGAATCTTAGATAAGGAAGCTTCAAGAACAAATTCCAAAAACATTTATCAATTTGTTGCTGAGAGAAGCTGCAGAACATCTTCAATCATTCAATGGTGCTGACAGACGAAGACATGATTTGGCAAACGTGGTTAACTGTCACATTTGAGAAAAAGCTATTTCACGAAGGACGTGGACAGAAACGTGTACATCATCATAGTCATTCCACTCAAAAATACCGAGGAGCTGCACACGACAATTGTAATTTACATCTGCGCAGAACAGACTTTGTTCCTGTCATGGTACATAATGTGCAAGGGTATGATTCTCACTGGATCATCAAGTGTTTCGGAATATATCGACATAAAATCACTTTTATCCCATACAACAGGTTAAGGTTCATTGACAGTATTAAGAGTTTAATGTAGTTTTTCTGAGTTTATGATGTTGATGATATCAGTGAGCACATGAATTGGTAGCTGTTCTTGGAAAACATGATTTTAGCAGCAGAGAGGGTGAACCCTACAACTTTGTAGAGACCTTATTTTTGAAAATTAAGGGTTCCTACGAAGGCTGAAAAAAAAACATTTTTGTCTTAATAATGAAAACTTCTTTAATTGACCAGATTTTTTCACAATCTGGTCACATACGTATGTCATTCACCCTCTCTGCTGCTATAAATTAAACAGCCATTATAGATATTATCAATAATGAGTATTGGAGAACCACACTCAACTAAATTAGCTCGAGAGCGACTAGAGGCAATTAAAAAATATCTACCCGTTCGTAATTCTGTTAAGCAACAACTACAATCGCGTCAGGAATCTCAAGTTGAATTTGAAGAGGATACAAAAAAATTATTTAAACCTATCACTGAGACCACTAAAGGTATTCAACCTGTGTTGGAGAAAACCGCTGAAGTAACTGGAAAAATAGCTGAAGGAACTGAAAAAATAGCAAGAAGAACTAAGAAAACAAAAGAAATTTTACGTGAACTTCCAGCCGAAATAGCTGCTGCGATGCCAGTCCCGGAAATATCTAAAGATGAAGATCAACCTGAAGGCGCTGAAGAAGAAGATGATGAAACAGAAGGTGCTGAAGCACCAGCTCCTGAACGAAAGAGTCGTGTAATAAGTAATGCTGAATTGATAGATAAATTTAATGAAGAAACTGTTGAGGTAATTAATAATTTGACCCTAGTTCAATTACCTCAATTTGCTGTGGGTAGTTTTAGTCGAAGAGATAAATTAATGAAACCTGAACACGTTAAAGATATTAAAAACCGTGAACAATGGAAAAAAATATTATATCGCATACGTATTAATGTTGAACAAGCTAGAGCTGATGATCCACTTTATCGGGATTATAGTGATAAATTTGATGATTTAGTCAAATCAGTAAAAGAGAAGAAAAAAAACCTCCAAAACAAACAACACCAAAACCATTTAAACAATCATTTCGTGATTACTCAGAATTACCACCATCACCGCAAATCAGATTACCATCATCACAACAACCAAGAGAAGAGGAAGAAGAAGTATTTCAAGACGCTCCTGGCGCAACTGGAAGTGGTCTAGGAAGTGGTCTTATTACTTGCCCCAATAACGTTCTTGCCGATGTCGATCGATTAGAAATTCTCATCGGAGGAAAAAGAGCTGGTAATAATTCCCCA
>JAECUM010022826.1:0-11509 GCA_016617855.1 Megalonaias nervosa | reverse complement strand
AAAAAAAGTCCAAAGTTCCAAAAGATTTAAAAATAATAAAAAAAGTTGTGTTAGTCCCTATTATTAGTGTGGGTAGCCTTCTTAGTTAGAACAATCCTATATCCCGTGTATTTGTTATATTTGTCCATTTCCTATACATGGAGTTTTCTGAGGCTCCTTCGCAGGCCTGTCCACTTCGCGTGGCGCCTTGTGGCTTAGCCCTGCGACGTCTAGGTCTCATACTTCCTCCATGTGTAGGTTCCCTGTCCCCATTATATAGGGCTTCAAAAATATAGGGGAAGAAAATTTTAATTAGATATTAGTTAGCTGTAGGGTTTTCCATCATATTGGTTATGGATTATAGTATTTGTAACAAATTATTATATAAGAAACCGAAGAGATATATATTTTATTCCTGCTATTTAGAATTTAGAATTTTAAAATTTAAAATTTAGGTTTTAGATTGCATAACCTGTAAGGCCAAATTTATTGGTTAATCTGAGTTGAGATATGGGAGTGGGGCTCCAGCCCGTGCTTAGGCTGGTACATACCCCTACTTGGGCTGTTAACCGAAGCTTTCTTCCCCATCTCTCCCCCCCCCCGTCTGACCTCACACGTAATCCAATCTAATGATATCACTTTTTAATTGTAATTATTTGTCCACAGGCCATTATTGTAGATATGATGTAGTCTATTATCTTCATTAGAGTTTTTTAATTTTTTTTATCGAAATTACCATCTAAATATAGTAGCATATTCCTTCGGTATCTTTCCTTTTTGACTATTTCAGTAATTATTCTTATCCTATCAAGTTTTCTCATTTCACAGTCTAGAATTGCATGTTGTTTTGTGTAGGTTGTCTTTTTACACATGGGACAATTTGTCATCTGCCTTATCATATGTCTCCTCAGGGCCACATCGCCTGTGAGCCATGCGTTATGTAAATATTTAAAAATTAGGCTCTGTATTTTTAGTGAGTTAATGGTGGCTCAATGCCCCCAAACCCTTTTCCAATTACCCCCCCCTCCCGTTTTCTTGTTCCGTTTTAATCCGTATATTTTTGGTAGCATCCTCTCTGACCCATTCGTAAGTTTTGCTTTTGTTAACTTTCCATAATTTCGTTTTATCTCTGTACTTTAATAACATATTCCTTATCTGCCTATATTTTCTTGGTACCTCTAGTTTCTTTGTTAGCGCATTATTTTTGTATATATCTGCTCTGTTTCTTTATGAGAATCCATACCAATAGATATATAAAGCCTCCCATGGAGTTTTGGGTGCTGAATTAATTATTTTGAAACGGTTCAAAATGTTTGTACATTTCATTAGTACTGGGCTGGGTAGTGCCAGCCTCCCCCACCCCCATTTTTTGCCCTATATAAAGTTTCTTTCTGTATATAGTGAGTTTTAAAACCCCATATGTAATTGATGATTTCATTGTCTAATTTATCTAATTTTTTATTATCAATATCAATTGATTTTAGGATATAATTGATATTGGAGTAGAAGTACGTCTTTGCTACTTGGGCTCGCTCCTTTATACATAGTGGCGTTAGAGCCCAGATTTCAATGTTTTCTTTAATTTCTTTATCATATATTTATAGTTTTCTTCTTCATTTATTCCAAAGAACACTCCTAGTGCCTTTACCTGATGTTTTATGGGGGGGGGGGGAATTCCAGGGTGATTACCCCTCCAGTTTCCTATTTTTAGTATTTCTGTTTTGTCATGATTTATTTGTGACCCTGATGCTTTTCCAAAGGATTCATATTCCTTTTCTGAGTACTTAAAGGACTTAGGGTCTCTTATAAAGTTTGTGCAATCATCGGCATGTTGTAGCATCTTAAATTCCTCCTTTAAATTGGTGATTTTTATTCCCTCAATTTCCTTATTAGTTCTTGTCTTAATACTTAGAATTTTAATTGCTATTACATATAATAGCATTGATAGTGGGCATTCCTGCCTCACTGACCTTTGTATGTCAAATTTTGTTGTGGTTGCTCCATTTACCTGTACTCTTGCAGTTATTTTTTTATACAGGATTTCAGTCCATTTCCGGAAATTATTTCCAAAACCAAATTTCTCCAGAATTTTCTGTATATAGTTATGTTCAAATCTATCAAAGACTTTTCTTGATCAAAGAGCACCATGGCGCCCTTTTGTCCTGTTTCTGTTATATAGTCTATAACTGTTTTAATACTTAAGATGTTACTCTGAACATCTCTTCCTTTCGCACCACAAGTTTGATTCACATTGATTATTTTGTCCATACTCTTTTTGACTCTGTTAGCTAATATCCTACTATTTGATGTAGAATTCCGCAGTGAGTCCATCTCTTCCTGGGGTTTTCCCTTTTGCTAACTGTTTTATTATATTCGTAGTTTCTTCCATGGAGATAAATTCATCACATATGTCCATATGTTCTATTGATATTTTCTCACATGTTACATCATTTAAATAATTGCTTATTATCACTGGGTCTATGTTTTGTGATGTATATAAGTCTTTGTAATATTCTCTAATCCTATCCATTATTTTCTGTTTTCCCTGTTAGCATTCTATTATTTCTATCTCTTAGTTTTTCTATATATTTCTCTCTTAAACAATTCTTGTGCGTTTTTGTATATATGTGTGAATTTCCCCGCTCTTATTTCCTTCCCTCCTCTTCTTCTTCAATTTCGTTCAGTCTTGCTTTTAATTTCTTTTCCATATCTTCTGTATTTTCTCTTTCTAGTTGTTTTTCTTAGCTCTTTATCTCCAATTTTTGCAATTCTAACCTTCGTTTAGAGTATTCAATTACTTTTTTCTTAATTTTGTTTTTTAATGAATCCCATTCTTTGATTATGTCTTTGTTTGGTTGTTGGTTGAAATCTCTTAGTTCTTCCTGTATTAGTTGTATTAATTTTTCTTCTTCTAATATTTTGTTGTTCATTTTCCAGGTTCCCTTCCCTCATTTAACTCTATTTACTGTATTTATTTCTATATTTATCAACTTGTGGTCTAAAATTTTTATCTCTGTAATTTCGGATGTTTTGTATATGCCTTTATCAAAATTTGTAACATAAATTTTATCGAGCCTACTTGCTAAACCATTTTTATATTCAAAGGTATATTGTTTTCTTAAGAGGTTTGTTCTTCTATATATGTCTGTTAATTTATGCTTGTTTATTAAATTTCCATTTCTTTCCTTAAAATTATGTCGTTAGATGTGAGTTTCCCTATTCCATCAATTTCATCCCCTACCCAGTTAAAATCGCCTCCTATTACTAGATCCTCCATTGAAAACTCATTTAAATATTTATAAAAATTTTCAATAAATTCCTGCTTCTTATACTTATTTGCAGGAAAATATATATATTCATTACATGTAATTTTCCCACCCTTAGATGTATTAGTCTGCCCGCAAAAGCCCCCTTCATTTAGCCTTTCCCAGTTTAAGCCCCTCCTATTTCTTACAATGGTGGCTACACTCCCTCCCGTGTAATTTTGTTTATAATTATTTAGGATAACTATTGCATCAAGTTTTTTTTCTATTATGGTAATCAGTTCTTTGGACCAACAGTTATGGGTTTCTTGCAGTAAAATTATATCATATTCAGTTTGTTCGCTTAGCTTTAGTACGTTATTTTTGTCTATCACATTTGTGTTTATTGAAGCTATACGGAAGTTTTTTCCTTCCATTTTTTCCCCACAGGTTGCCGCATCTCTTGTATTTTCTTGTTACGTTTATTTGTTTATGTTTATAAAAATGTTTATTGGGTTGCTGAGGGCAAAGGGCCCCCACCACTGTCTATGCTTGAGTTATCATTTGTTTCATGCTTTTTGTTTTTTGTCTCTGTCTCCGTGTTATCTATCTTATCTATTCCTGTTCAGTCAATTATGTCCATGTCCAATGTATCGTTGTCTTCTTTTCCCTCTATGTCACTGTCCGTTATTATGTCTTGTCCGTCATTGTTGCTTCCATTTGGGGTTTCTCCCCCACCCCATTTTTCTTTTTCCCTTTGATTTTTTCTTTTTCTTTTGTTGGCTCTACTGTTCTTTTTTACTCCGGCAGTGTATTATCACTGCCAGTTGAGGATACCGACAATGATTGTGCCATTTTTCTCTTTCTGAGTCTTACATTAGGTGCTGGTGTCGACGTCAGTGATTTTATACCAATGAGATCGACTGAGGTGTCCTCTGTTTTTGCAGATTCTCACCCTGGAGCGTCTTCCTCGTCTTCTTCTTGGAGCACAAAAAACTTGTTATCTTTCAGAATGTTACCCTCATCTATGAGAGGAGTTGCCATTCTTCCAGTTTTGTTTGGGCTTAGATATTTCTCCCCAGTTTCACCGAGCTATCGTCTAATTTGCCGATTCCTCAACGTTTGGTAGCTCTGTGTTGTTGGTATTTTCCATCACTTTGTTGTCTTCTTTGTTGATTGTCTCGTTTTGGTTTTCTGTCTCTGTCTCTGTCTCTATCTCAATTGGGTTATTCCCTTTCCCATTTGTTTTGTTTGTTGCTTGATTGTGTCTTATTTGATATAGCAGTTTTTCTATGCCTTCTTGAAATTCCGCATGTTCCGCCTCGTTTAGATTTACATTCTGATTTGTAGCTTTTGTTTGCGTATGTTGGTACAAAAGTTGGTTGGTACAATATTTTGGATTATGTCCAGTTTGTTTGCATCTGGGACAGGTTCGGTCCATTTCGCAACCCCTGTACCACGTTTTAAGCAAGAACCCCATCACATAAAAATATGCAGGTATTCTCTTTGCCTCCTCTTTCAAGATAGCCATAATTCGTACCCCTGATTTAATATTCCTGAATCCCCATATTGTTGCCATTTTGTGTGTTTTTACTTGGATCTTGAGTTTTGACTCTATTTTGTTAAGTATTTCTTGATTCCCAATTTGAAGAGGGAGACCGGACACAAAAAGGTCTGTGACTTTGGCCTCTACCTCTCTAATGATGGGTGTTTTTTTTCTTCAACTTTTGCTCTGATTCCTTTAATCTCTATGTATTCCTATTTTAGAATGGGTACCTCATAATCCTTGGGACATATTATGAATCTATTTTTTCCCCCATTTTGCAATCCGTCTATGCTTTCCATGTCTATCGCTTGTGCTTTCAGAGCTATTAGCACCTCTGACTGTCGGGGGCAGTTTTGTATGTCCCCAAAATCTATTGTCTGACATCTATTGGGGTGGAACGCCAGAAGTTTTTGGCTCCCCCCTCCCCCCCCCCTCCCTTCTACCTTGGTCAAAAGGCAGTTATTCAGCTTTGTTCCAATTTGTCTTGCCATATAGCCTTCTACCTGTGCTTGGGCCATTTTCAAACAAATTTACTGTGTATGTATATATCACTCTACCTAGAGAACTCTAAGTGAGCTGGTCTCACACCACTATGTACTTTCACCTGGTGAGTAGATATCAAAAGAATTCGCAAAATAATATTAATGCAAACAAAAATATGAAACATATATCACTAAAAAATTGTGATTAGATGAAAAGAACAAAACAAAATTGCAAAAATGAAAAATAAAGAGAGGAAATCTTCTTTTGCAGCAAAAACTGCGCACACAAAAAAAGAGAAATTATGGTGTAGTGTTAAACTCACAATATCGTATTCCTCCTACAATCTGCTATTTCCTAGTCTGCTTTGTTCTGGATGTCATTTGGGCCATCTGAGATTTTATTCAGAAAGACTTTACTTGTCAACCAGGAGTTTCAAAGGACAATCTACCAACAAAAATGACAACTTTAGATAAGTTAGTTTTGAGCAAGCATGATAAGCAGTAGAGTGACGTGATCATACAGTTTGTCTAAATTACATTTATAATGACAGCATGGTGGTGCTTATCGTCCAAGAAGAATTCAGAAAGCCTTGAGGAAAATTTTATTTAAAACTAAATAAATCATTCCGTGCTACAGTCAATATGTGTTGAGTATGACAAGAAAGAATTCTTGTTAAAGCGGTCGTTGGCAGTTTCTGTCACGACAAGTTTAAGGTAGTTTTGGATACCTGACGTTAGAAACATTTCTTTCCTGGTTTAGCATTGTAAGAGACGATTTCGTGCACATGCAGCTAAACCATAAATGGGAAGAGTACGTTAATTTGTGTGAGGATTCAAGAAATGTTCAGGATATTTTCTTATCAACGTTTTGCCCTACAATGCAAGTTGTCTAATTTGAAAGTTCTGATACGGGTGAAAGTAGACCCTAGATATGAAGTCATCCATGAAACAGGGGTACTAATATTAATACTAGGGTCGACCCATGATTTTATACAAATAATCCCAAACTCTTTCCTCTAAAAAATTAAATGTTCGTTTCCTAAGATTCAGAAAAAGGTGGACACAAACGTTTAGTAGGGATCCATATTTGGTCATTGCTAACCTCTCTCTCTCTCTCTCTCTCTCTCTCTCTCTCTCTCTCTCTCTACAATAAATGAATAATATTTCATTCGCAACACAGAGCAATTAAACGCTTCACCATGTTCTTTTAGTTATTAAGTATACGCCAATTTGACTATGACTTGAGGAACCATCTAATTCATGGCCGGGACGGAACCCGAGGCCATCATTTCATGCTCAACCAATGTTTCTAAGAAGCCTCAGATACGGGACGTATACGGTTACTGTCAAATAGAACCTAGAGTTGGGTTTCCAAATTATTTCATAATTATGAATATATACGTTGGAAGAAAGATAAATACTGGATCACTCAATCTCTTATGTTTCTATTTTCATTGGACAATTGGTTTGAGTATAAGTCTTTTTATGGACTGCCTTATCAAACGTCTGTAATCTTAATATTCATGATAGATATTTTTACAAGTTATGAGTCTACATATATCTTTATTAATCACAGTTAGTTATTGTTATCTTGTAATTTTTGGCGTTGAATACATAATTCTTCTTTTCTACGTAACTGCGTGGCAATATACATCGAAACTTGTCCCATCGCATTGGCTGGATTATGTGACAGACGAATTGTTTAAATCGTTTTTGAACAGTCGACAGTATCTACTTTATGTTCGTTTGTAATGCCATTTGCTGCATATCTGCATAAATTATAAAAATGACCTATTTGTAATTTTCTAAAATTTAGATGTTTATCTGCACCTATAAATCATTCTGTAAAATGTGGTTTCAAATTACAGAACCCTATTTTCATTAATTTCCGGTATAAAGATCATATATTTATGAATAAAATTACTTTAATTGGAGATTTGGGGTTTCTTTTAAAATAATATATTACGAAGTGTATATGGCAGCTCACATGATCGTTTTGTTCTTTGCTAATAGAAAGTAAATTAAACTAGACTTTAAAGGTTAGTTCAAACAAGCACACTTTACGTCCATTTTAAGAAGCTGAGAAGAATACCCATGTTAAATGCAAAACTCGATCTGAGGATCCGGTTTTCAAAACTTTATTCATGGGAAACATGTTTAATATTTCTCATAATTGAACAATCTAATCGCATCGACTGGCATTACTGGAATGACAACCATATACTGTAGATTTTTCCAAATGTTAAATCAGTATTACGCATTATGCAAACACGCATTACTAATTTTAAAAAAAGAAATTTGATATAATTATGTTCCTATAAATATATAATCTTCTACATAAGTCAAGTTTCATTACTAAATCTTTTTTTATTCCTTTTCAGATTTTCAACAATCACATAATTGTTAATGTTGGATGCAAAACCTAATCCCAGGAAATGGGTTACAAAACATTATCCTTGAAATAGAAGTCAAATGTCTCTGATAATTCGAAAACTGCACTACTCGAATGGTATTATTAGAAATTCCACTGAATGATCAGTGCTCTCAAAACAAATATTGATACCCATTCAAATCAGTAAATGTTGTCAAGAAATAAACAATTGAACCGTATCGCCCACAAACAGTTTTTAATAATATTCATTTGGTGTTTGTAAATTACTGTAACGAGTAAGTCGAAGTACAATTTTAAAGAAATAAATAATAAATGTCTTTTTAATGGCACAAAGATTTAATCAGTTATGCAACGTATGCTGAGAGAAGAAAACAGTTAGTAAATGTACTCATACAGATTTTGAGTAAGTGTGCCAACAAAGTTTTTTCAAAAGGGGTCACATTTTTCAAAGTACCTAAAACTAAAATTACTACCTTTCGGTGTTATGTGAAGGGCAACATTACTTCTGTGTACAAGTCTTTTTGTGATAAATTCATTGAAATATTTGAACGTTTACATCTGAAACTCATTCGTGAGCGATACATTACAAACTGCTACGATGAACCCGAGAAGAAAAACGGAGATGTGAAATTTTGTTGACATATAAAAATAATTAAAAGTAGCCGTAATCAAATCTCTTTCAAGCGCGTGCGTGACAATTAAAGCAAAATAGCAAGCGATGTTAAATGACCGGGAACTGATCAATGTTTCGGCTCAAGCATTCCCAAGTATGCTTTTTGTAGTGTGTGTGTGCGTGTGTGTGCCCCCGTGTGTGTGTGTGTGTGTGTGTGTGTGTGTGATTTTTAACGTAGCTTTAATAGTTGTTCAGTCATATCGCGATGTGACAGTTTATAGTGACGTTCAGCACTGGGGCATCATGCGTCAGACAGGTAGCATCATGTCTCACCCAGTGACATTATCCTGACACCAGGTCGACATTCCTAAGACTAACCACTTAATGCTGAGCGCCTAGCGAGGCAGCTGCTTGTACCATTATTATAAGTCTTTGGTATGATTCGGTTCGAACCCACGATCTCCCGCATCCGAGGCGGACGCTTTAAGCACTAGTCCACCAGAGCGGTCGCTTGTTATAGAGAAAAGAGGCTACATAAATCATTTGAAGATAATATCGGTGAAGGCATAACACGAATAGACCTTACAGCTTAAGGAAAAATCCTAAGAAATACTGATGCAACGAATTGCTTCAAAATGTGGAGGTATGTTACACGCCTGGCTATCTACATTTAAGAGCAATGCTTGAAGGTGTTCAGGACACTGTTACGATTTTAAATAAGGATATCTAAAAGATTAACTACTGTTATTGCGGTGACCAAAAGTACGATGAATACATAGGGTACATGAATAACATTTGCGAATTTAACGATAAAACGTATTATTGATATCAATGTAAATTTGTATTTTTAAACGTATAGACAACTAATCATTTAACCCATTCTTCAATCAGCATTCACACATCACCCATAGAAATGTATATGACTGTAAAGCTCCCCGCAGATGCTGAAGTATGTTTGTTTAATACCCGAATATCGTATCACATCGATCTTCCGTCAAAAGCTCATACAAGGACGGATGCTACAGAAGTGTGTGGGTTATTCTTAACAATCAAAATTATATTGCTAAACGTAGTGATTCTTTCGAATTTCTGCATTTGATGCCCATTTTTCTCTCTCATATTTCTCCTCTAATTAAAAACAGTATACGCAGCGGGACCTTTCCTTTCTTAATTCTACAGATTCTCTATTGATTGTATCTGAGCCCCAATTTTATCTAAATACAGACTTTTCTTATTGTAACTGCAGACTGAAGAAAAAAGTTTGTTGCAATGCATGTGGCGTCAACCTGTTTGATTCTGTTCATATTATCAAGAGAGAGAGAGAGAGAGAGAGAGAGAGAGAGAGAGAGAGAGAACCAGACAGACAGTTATCCGAAGGTTTCGTGAATCGATTTGATATAAGTAAAATTATGTCAACTATTCAGAAATTACCATTATCAGGACTGAATCCTGTATATAATAGTGCATTTTAGGCCAAATGTTTGTCTTTCAAAGAATGATAAAAAAGACTTCAAATTGTAAAAGGTATTAATATACAGTATTCACCTACCGTATCATGCGTACTTATGAGCTCAATTTTACAGTCAACGGCTATAATCCAGTGAGCGAAACATTTTAACTCTTTAAGATATTTTACACGGATAAAGTAGAAAAAAAGATTTCAAATTGTAAAAACTACTAAACTGTATGTGATTAATAATCGATATTGCATACATAAGAACTCATTTTCAATGCATTTTAAAAAAAACCCCCAATGATCTGCTACATAAATTGAGAGCTCCTTAGCGCTTGAACTTTCTCTCAATACATAGTTTGAGTCCCCACTATACGATATTAAAATTATTGCATTAAAAGGAGTAGATGTATATGAGGTATTTATGCCAAAGAGGGTTTTAGGCCAGAAACCCTCACCCCCCTCAAAAATAAATATATTCTAACATTTTTTCACCACCTCAGAGACCCCCTCTCCCTCAAAAAACCACCCTCCTCCAAATTTTTATCTCAGAAAATGATGAAATTTTGAAACCCAAAGGGGATTCTAGACCAGAACCCTCACCCCCTAAATTTTGGAGAGATGAGGTTGGTCAGATGACCCAATGACATTTATTGACAACATGGTTGATGAATGATATTACTACTATAAATAAAACAGTAAAAATAAAAAATATTTCTAAATCATAATAATAAAAATTTTTTACAAAAAATATAATCACAGCACAACCCCATGTGAACTCCTAGGTTGTCAAACAACATCCTAGCAAGTTCAGGGGCATTTGAATTAATCCCCATGTGACCCCCTAGGTTGCCAAATGACATCCTAGCAGGATCAGAGGAAATTCGAAATCAGACGAAACAGACAGCACAGTTTTATACAACCCCATGTAACCCCCTAGGTTGCCAAAGGACATCCTAGCAGCGTCAGAGGTTACATATAAACTTATCTTACGGACAGCACAGTTTTATGCAACCCCATGTGACCCCCTAGGTTGTCAAAGAACATCCTAGCAGGATCAGAGGTTACATATAAACTTATCTTACGGACAGCACAAAACACAGAATCTTAATTACAGTAGCGTATTTACAGCAAGCATATTTACAGCAATTATATTTACAGTAACGTATTTATAGTAACATATTTACAGTAACGTATTTACATATATTTACAGTAACATATTTACATATATTTACAGTAACGTATTTACATATATTTACAGTAATATTTACAGGGACGACACATACAAACGGGCCTTCTCTACGTTCAACAGAAATTTGCACACTCTCCCCCATAATCAACCCGGAGAGTGTGAAAAAACACACCCACGAAGTGACATGGTGGAGAGTGTGCAAATTTCTGTTGAAACATAGAAGGGGCGGCGGAGCCCCCACTAAATAAGAGCATTTTGGCATAATTTCGCCCTCGCTGGCAATGTGCCGGTCATGAGAATAGAACTCAGGACCTCGAGCATGAGAATCCAACGCGTTAGCAATCGGCCACCGGATTTCCTTATATATATATGTTACAAAAATTATTATATAGTTACCAAACAGCATTACATTTTCTGGTTCTGAAAACGTTATTATAAATCAATCGAGAAATACATGATTTTTGATTCTATATAAATATGTTTGTACAGAAAAACGAAATCCTAATGTTGGCTGAATACAGAGGCTAAGACTGACCGTTGCCAAGGATACTAATCAGTAATGTCAATGAGTTGGCTGGTTGACTACACAGACGCTGTATATATATATATA
>JAECUM010022824.1:0-27942 GCA_016617855.1 Megalonaias nervosa | reverse complement strand
TAAAAATTCAATTGTAAATTCTAAATTTAATCGAAAACAACCAAAGAATAACTAACAGTCACTGTTACTGCGACGCAGTAAGAAAGTAGTAGGAGATTGCGGCCGGATGTGACCGCGGGCCAGTCAAAATCCCGTCGCGGGCCGGGTCAGACCCGCGGGCCGTATGTTGCCCATCCCTGATATAAGGGCATGCTTTGTTGGTTTCAAGAAGTGTGAATTAATGGACAAATGGATTGATGGATGGAGTGATGGATAGAAAAGGTGATCACTAGTGATTGAGCTCCCATGTCTTGATGTGTGGCCCAAAATATCTTACAATGACATCAGAGTCAGGCATATCAGGGTCTTCCTTCACTGTGTGAATAGCAGGCAATCCACTTCCTTTGCTTCTCTTGTTGCCATAACCACCACCTACAATAGTAAAGACCTTTCATTTTTTAGTATAATGTGAAACAGTACTATCATGAACAACAGCACTTATAAACTGTGATATTCCAAAGAATTGTAATTTGTAAAGTATATATATATATATATATATATATATATATATATATATATATATATATATATATATATATATATATATATATATATATATATATATAATGACATATACAAACTACAACAAAAGTAAAGCAAAATGAACTACTACAACACAAATTTTCCTTTTAATTATAATACTTCCAAAAGATCCCCCAAATTGTTTCATCTACTTTTATCTTTCTCCCACAAATCTGCAGTCTCTTTCTTCCAAATAATGATATATGTATCTTTATATAACAGAGTGCAATGAAATATTTATAATCTATATGCCTCATGTTTAGACTTTTCACTCATCAAGACTGATGAAATGTCTTATAAACTTCAAATTTCTTCTGTATATTGTTAACTAAGTTAATAATTAATTTTTAGAATAATTGTCATGACATTTCAAATGTTGTTTTAAGTATCTCCAATCATTACTAACAAGGCCAGTCAGGCCCACATGAGTAAGTGTATATTGTCAGCTATATTGCTTGCAATATGGCTAGGTGAATAGCAGTTTGTCATGCCCATTTGGATGATCATATATTAACACATGTTACAGGTACAAAGCATTAATATTTATAAGTTTAATGTTAATTACTTTTCTAGAATTACAGGTGATGCTCAATTTATGCCAATTTGATTTATGTCATTTCATTTAATCACCATTTATAATGAAGAAATAACATTCAATCTCTGCACCTGTGTTCATTTTTATGCCATCACTGGCACCATGTGCTGTGACTCGCACACGTGCATTTACACCAGTTTCAATTTACATCATAATCTCAGGAATTCACCTATAGCGTAAATCACGCATCACCTGAATATCATAGAATTTATCTGGCCAAAATATGTGTCTTCCTTGAAATCTGGATAACTGACCTTTGACTGTATCGTTATTTAACAGACGCATGCATATGGCTGTTTACACAGTCCTTATTAAATTTTGTTACAAGGTCAACTACAAAATTTAATGATCATTCTAAATTAACTGATCATCACACTTCAGTAATGTATAGCAAATGTTGTCATTTCCCTCATGTGTCAGTCTGCCTGTGACAAAGTCGTTGCTTCTCACACATTGTATCAAGTATTTTGTGAAACTTTATAGGTTAAATATTTGGTTGGTATAGACATGCATAAGATTTTACCAGTTTGCTCTGGCCCATTTTTGGGGAAATTTTGTTTTAAATAGTTTTTAAAAAAGGGGGTATTTTAAGAATTCAGTTATTGCTTTTCCTTCTGCAGAGTTTCAAGGATTATATTGAGAGTATATATGGTAGATAATGCATTTGGTGTGGATATATGACAGTGTAAAAATATTTTTATCTGGTCCACATTTTGGGGTAAATTTAGTAAAACTTATTTCAAACAAGAATCCTTCTAAGGGACTGACACTCTACTGGTCAAAAAGAATTTCTAGGAATCAAGTTAAGATTGTTCTTTCAAATGTAGAATGTTGAAACCATCTGGTGGGCATAATGGAAGCAAGACTGAACCATTTTCATTCAGGACCAACTAGACATCATATGAGGTCTTTTGGTGAAAAGCTCAAGTCCATGTAACCATTCACTCAGGAGAAGTAGAAATAACCAGATTTTCAAGATGGAAATCATGGTGGCCATATTGGATATAATACTGGCACCATTTCCATTTAGGACCAACTAGATACTGTAAGAAGTCTACTGGTGAAAAACCATGTCAAAATGACCATCCACTCAGAAGAAGAAGTAATAACCAGATTTTCAAGATGGATATCAGAGTGGCCATATTGGATGTAAGACTGGTACCATTCAGGACCAATATTTGTAAGAAGTCTTTTGGTGAAACCCCCATGTCAATGTGATCAATGTGACCAACCATACAAGAATAACCATAGCAAGACCGCTCCGGTGGCTTAGTAGTTAAAGCATCCACCTCAGATGCGGGAGGTCATGGGTTCGATCCCCAGCCAAGTCATACCAAAGACATAAAAATGGTACTAACAGCTGCCTCGCTTGGCACTCAGCATTAAGAGGTTAGTGTTAGGAATGGTCGGCCTGGTGTCAGGATAATGTGACTAGGTGGGACATCATGCTACATGTCTGCAGCATGATGCCCCACTGCGAGACATCACTATAAACTGCCAACCTGCACACATCGTAGCAATATGACTGAAAAATTATTAAAGCTACGTTAAAAATCCAAATCACACTCTCTCACACACATTCAGGATTGCTGCTATGACAGCCATACTGGATGTCAGATTGGCACCATCTTCATTTCAGACAACTAACTACCATAAGAAGTCTTCTGGTGAAAATCCCACATCAATATGGCTTTCTGTTGCTGCAGAGATGCAATAACAAGATTTTCATTATGGCTACCATACTGGATATCAGATCTGCATCATTATCATTTAGGACAGGCTAAATATCATAATTAGTCAGTAAACAACATGTCAACATTACCATCAGTTCTGGAGGAGTAGCAATAACAAGATTTTCAAACCGGCCACTATGGTGGCCTTACTGGAGGTCAGATCAGCACAAATTTCATTCAGAAACAACTAGACATCAAGTCTTTTTGTAAAAACTCATTTCAATATGACTATTGATTCAAAGGGAGTCTTTTAGTGAAAATTTGTGTCAATATGACTATCTATTCAGGAGAAGTATCAAACAGCGAGATTTTCAAAATGACCACTGTGGCAGATTTACTGGATGTCAGATTGGAACCATTTTCATTCAGGACCAACTAGACATCATAAGAAGTCAAAACCCCATTTTGAGTCAATACCCCATGTCAATTTAGGCATAGAAGCCATAAGATTTTAAAAATGGCTGCCATGGTAGCCATATTGGATATCCAAGGGAGGATTTTATTTCAATTTGCTGGCTCGTTATGTGGTCGGTGTTGATGTGCAATAACATTTTAATGTTTTTTCTATGTGGCTCATCACAGTTTATCCTCCCATACCATTTGAAGGATTTCATTTGAAATATTGTAGGCTAGATATGTTGTTGGTTTTAATGCATAATAAGGTTTAATTTTTGTCATCATGCCCAATTTTTGGGAAATTTTTTGAAAGACTGTCGGAAAAAGGGATATTGTGGGAATGGAGTTCACCATTCAGTTTCTCCTCCCACATTATTTGGTGGATTTTTACTTAAACTCTGAAGGCTACATGTGTGGTTGGTGTAATTCGTGCCTATTTAAACTTTTTGGGTAATTTCCTTTCAACAAATTTAAAAAAGAGGATATTCTGATAAGTCCTGGTTAAGAAAGAAACTCCTTTTCATAAGCTGCTTTATGATTGTATTCAGCCAAGATCTCACTTAGCACAAGGATTGTTATAATATTCAAAACAACAGACCTTGCTGAGCGTGTACCATACATTACCATCTTTTTATCAAAAATGTAGAAGTTTTTGAAACAACAATAAATATTAGTAAAAGCATATTCAGAAGAAAATGCCTTTAGTGTGGCAACTTGTATGACTGTGACTGACAGCATGCCTAATTTTTCATATTACAATTGCTGAAAATATCTTGCTTTCGTTTTACTTTTAACATTTTTGTTACGAGACTCGTCATAATTATTACTAAAGTATGACTCTTTATATTATTATTATTATTATTATTAACGAGTGTTGTGCCCTTAAAGCAACTAAAGGGATATTTATCTACCCTGTAAGTGCCGATGTTCTAAACACTGGAGAAATATATTATTCATCCAATGGAGACAAAAGTATCAATAAATGTACCATAGACAGCTTAACCATGGTCGTATTTCTCAATAGTATGTATATCTTTAAAACTTGTACACTATGTGATTAAAGATGTGGATAAAACTACCATATGTACTCTTATAAGTCAAGTTCAACTGCACAGACCCAGCTGCACCAGCATATATGGGTCAAAAGTTTCCTAGGAATATTCAATGGAATAAACAACTTGCACCCTGATTTGCCAATGCACTATGCAACGGCAGATCTGGGTCTATGTTGTTTGCAGTTGCACTAGACTTATAAGTGTTTAAGGTATTTCAGCTATAAGTGTTAATTTTCCAAAAAGATCCCAATTTCCAAATTAAATCCATGCAAGTAAACCAACTGTATATCAGATTGTACCATATATGCTCACTTATGAGTCCAACTGCAAACTGCACAGATCCAGATCTGCCATTGCATACTGTGCTGGCAGATCTGGGTCTGTGCAGATTATCTGGAGCAATCAGCAGAACAAACAATGTAGACCATGATCTGCAGGCACATTCTGCTACGGCACATACTCCACTTATAAGTGAGTATATATGGTATCTAACTAATCATTTAGTAATTAGAAATTTTTTGTAAAAGGAGTCTTCTGTTCTTTAATGAACACATCAGATGTTTAACAACATTATTAACACTATGATCCTTAAACTGTTTGTATTTTATGTTATGTTACTGTATTCAAATGTTTGTTGCAGATAATCTGATTAAAGTCAACAAAGAAATCATCCGTTATGAATCAACTCGAATTGCAGTGTCTTTATATACAAACTAGGTACCGTATGCACTTGCTTATAAGTCATGTCAAACTGCAAAAGACAAAGATCCTGATCTGCCATAGCACAATGCACCTGCAGACCAGAGTATGTATTCACTGTTCCACTGATTACTCCTAAAAACTGTACAGGACCAGATCTGCCAGTACACTATGCGATGGCAGATCTGGGTCTGTACAGTTTGCAGTTGGACTTGACTTATAAGAGAGTATAGACAGTAAATGTAGTCAGAAATTAAGTTAAAGATCAAAACTGTCCTGATAAAGTTTTAAATAAAACCAATAATAATAAAACTTTATGGAAATATAAATAAACAAAAACACATTTTTCGCTTTTAGTGTAAAATGTTCAACTGTGCAATAATGGGATGGATTATTTCAAAAATATGAGATAGTTTGTGTGTGTGTGGATGCAGTATGGAGTATATTAAATTGGTTTGTATGTATATATGTCAATAGAAGGGGTTTTACTATGGAATGAATCTTTAACAATTGCATTATAATTTCCATGAGCTGCATTCATTTTTTAAAAAATAACAGTAATGACAGAAAGTCAAAAATGTCAATTTTACACAAGGAAAGTGTCAAAGTCATGAGTTTGTAAAACTGGTGTAAATTTCACATAAGCAAAGTAAGTTGTGAGTTTGCAAAATTGGTGTAGATTTCAAAAAAGCAGTGTCAAAGTCATGAGTTCGTAAAACTGCTGTCAATTTCACATAGGTAAAGTGTGAAAGTCACAGTTTGTAAAACTGGTGTCCATTTTACATCAGTGTCAAAGTCATTAGTTCGTTAAACTGGTATCAATTTCACACAAGCAAAGTGTCAAAGTATGAGTTTGTAAAACTGGTTTAAAAGAAAGCAATAATATAATAATAAGATGATGTAAACCTGTTTTAGTTTTGAAAGTTACAAGTAGTTTTGTCCACCATTATGCATCATCACTATTAAATAAAATTATTTTGCATGAGATAATTTTAATCCTTATCAATGGCTTTTGCAAGCAAATAATCAGATGCATATAAACAATTTAGCAGTGGCAATATTTGCAAGCAATGGCAGGATCAATAAAAATTTTTTTCAGATGAAAATAAATTGAACAACAGAAAAGAAAAATTTTCTTTTTTCAAAATTATTTGACATTCTGATTTTTTTAAATCCATTTTTGTTCTTTGGATATTATATTAGAAGTGAGACAAATATTAAATCTTGATACACCCGATAAAGACAGAAAAATATATAAAAGCAAGCATTAAATATTCCCATGCCATCCCCAATGTAGCTAAATTGCTTTCTAAACATTTACCCATCAAAAAATTTTTGCCTACTATTCTAATCTGAGCTTTTAACTCAGAAATGAAAAACTGGCTAGTAGTTCTGCATGCATATACCCCTGTAGATTTCTTCTCACCTCCATGACTGTAAGAAAATGATGGCTCAGATATTGCATATGATAAAACATCTGAATGATCCTGATTCTCATCAAAAGAGACACTGGCTTGGCTGACTACATACTCATGTCCCTGGATATGGGGAGGCATATATTTTTCATCTGAGTAATCTCCCTTTTTACTTGCTGGTGGTCTGAAAGCTGATCGTCTCTCTGAATGTCCACTTTCCAGAGAAAGCTTGGTATCAGATGCCACACTTGATGGATGGTGACTGGGGTAACTTCTGTTACTTGATGGCACCTGTTCTTGGATCGGAGCCATCATTAACTGATATTGCACCTCCTGCTGATGGAATATGGTTGGCATGCTTTGTGCATGGTCTGGCAGAGTTCTGTATCGAAAGTCCTCCTCCAAATCATATCTATGTCTCTTAGCTGGGAATGTCTTTGTGCGCACATCCAAGTCTGATCTGTATTTTTTTGACCCCACAGGCTCTTTTTGATTAACCACATATCTAGAAGACAAGGCTGAGGGCATGTAGGACTGGCTAGATTGACTGGGGTCATAATCGAAAATCTGAGAGGACATCGCGCTGTTATGGCTGAAATCTGCCTCTACCTCACCACTACGAGTGAGGAAAAGCTCTGAGTCTACAAAGAAACACAGCACACTAGGTAGCTTCATGCATAAAGCATTTAATGAAGCAGCACTATATTACAAAACACTCCATTCATCAAGACAAAACCAATCAATACTGCACGGCATACAAGATTAAGAGTGTTTTCCCATTAGGAAAGATCAAACAATCCACTTTCATTGAAAATGATTATTGGAGAATTTTTGCCAAAATGTTTCAATCTTCATTTCGCATGAACCATGCAATACCCTTCAAACCCTTTAATTTCAATGAATGCTTGAAAACATGTAGGGTCTCTTTTTCTGACTCATTTTTTTCCCCACTTGTAATGAAAAAAGATGAAATATTTCAAAATGCTCAAAGAATTTTCCTACATTTTCAACACATACAGCAATTATTTTTAGAAGAACTTCTTACAAATTCTAGACAATTACAGTAATACAAGTACAATATAAGATGAAATATCATCGAGAATAAACTAAATTAACTAATGATAAGTAGTCTTGGTTCCAAAAGATCAAAATATTGTAACAATTTATGTTAGTTTAACTTAACTATATATAAAAAAAAAAAAAAAAAAAAATTTCAAACAGGTTTAGTTGAGAGCAGGGCATGGTCCATGAAGATGAAAATATGTTAAACATCTGGAATATTGGGTGTGTTTATTAAGTATAAAGCATTAAAAGGGTGGTCTTGATGCACAGAAAGAAACTGTATGCTTAATCAGTGCTTTATGCATGGTATAAGGTGGCAAGAATCGGCTGTCAAGGCAAGTCATAAAAAGCAGGATGTAGCTTAAGTACATGTCCAATGTTCTGATGTTTGCAAAAATGCACAATTTACTAGGTCTACATAATATGAAACTAGAAATGTATCACTAGGATATAAGTGCCCCTGCCTGCTAATATGCTATTCAAAACTAAGATATGAAACTGATGTAAGAAAACTGGTTATAGTGACCTAGTTAGGGGGTCATTGTATTACATTTAAGGAGCTGCACACATACACTAGAACACATTAATGCTATGCATTATACACAACTAAAAATACCATAGTCCTGTTAGCATAAAAATCCCTTTGCCACCTATCTGGCAAGGTATGAAACATACAAATCAAGACAAGAGTCCTTTGAATGGACAGATCATGAATTTCCAGAAATTAAGACAAGACCATGTCTTCTTCTTCAACTGATGAGTTTTGAAATAATCTCTGACACTCTTCAGTTATAAGAATTACAAATTAGCCAATGTGGCAGCCTTATTGGATGTAAGATCGCCATCATTAACATTTTTAGGACAAACCAGACACCATTTTAGAAGAATTTTGGTGAAAACCCAATGCCATAATGACCATCATTTCTGGAGAATTAGCATCGAGATTTTCAAGATTTTCACAGTGGCCACCATATTGGATGTCTTTATGACACCAATTTCATATGGGACCAACTAGATATCACAAGAAATCTTTTGGTGAAAACCCTATGTCAATATGATAATCAATTCTAGAGTAGCAATAACAAAAATATCAATATCAGATCAGCACCATTTTCATTCATGATCAAACAGACATCATAAGTAGTTTTCTGGTGAAAACCATGTCAATATGACTTTTTCCATTTAGTTCGAGTAGTGACATGAATCTGAAGATGACTGCCATGGCAGCAATATTTTGAGATCCGACTGGCACCATTTTCATTCAGGACCATTTAAGAGGTGTTTCAAGATGGCTGCCATGGTGAACATAATGGATGTAAGATTGGCACCATTTTCATTCAGGACCAATAACATATCATAATTAGTCTTCTGGTGAAAACCCTATGTTAATATGACTTTCCATTTAGGAGGTGTTTCAAGACAGCTGCCATAGTGGGCATACTGGATCTAAAATTGGTACTATATTCAATCAGGATCAACGAGACATCACAAGAAGTCTTATTTAAATGAAAACCCAATACTGATATGACCATCCATTCAGGTGAGTAGCAATAACAAGATTTTGAAGCTGTCACTGTTAGGCCATTGTGGATTTCCAGGCTGCATGGTGGCCATACTGGATATCCAAACATCACTTTTTTCGTTTAGGACAAACTGGACCATGTGATAAATTAGTTTGTAAAGTTTCATGGCAATCCTACAAGTAGCTTAGGAGAAGTAACAATAACAAACTTGTGCTAACCAACAGATAGATGGCAGACAATGAATGACAGGCAACAGGTCATCCCATCAGCTTTTATGGTCTATAACCAGAACAGCTAACAAACCTAATCTGTTGTTTAGCTTGAAAGAGGAAACTGAACAAAAGATCTAAAAGACACAAAGTCAATGCAAAGTCTCAAGTTACAAAGTTTATTATTTAACTGCTTACCCTCCATTCTAAAAAGAACACCATAATAAAATACTGATTTCAATGCACCCCATATATTAGGTCTACAGATTTTTTAAGATTATTCATAAACCAAAACTACATCCTACAGCAACTATGATATGCAAGTCTTAAAAAAATCTGTTAAACTAGATCTGGCTAATGAAACTACCTTAAAAGAAACCAAATGTGCCCAAAGCAGGCTTGCATTTCCTGGTATCCGACAGATGGAGCCTGACTACTTAAAATTTAATTATAATAATGCAACATTTTAAACATCAAGAAACATTACAGATATATAGAGAAAATAAAACAATGAAGCATAAAGCCTTGAGTTATGAAACAGCGTTGTCGCAACAGTCAAGTTTAGCAAAGCATTTCAATAATCACTTTTTCTGTTTTAAAAATGGATGTACTTATATCCTGATACATCCTTATAATTTTTTTAAGATGGTAAAAATTAAAATAGTTTGCTTAGTTTGAAGACTGAATTAAAAGAAACAGTTTTAAAATACCAGTAAACACTACAACCCAAATAATTTGATGGAGAATAAAATCGCCATACCTTTCATCTGGTCATAGGGCACTTTAACATATGTGTCACTTGGGGATTTTTGATTATCATAGTCTGTGTCTTTATTTTCCCCAAACTGCTGTGAATTTGGATTCGACCAGGGAACCTGAAAAAGTAAAATAACAGAATAAAATCAATATAATAGTATAATAGTCTAGGCACAAGAATTCACAAGTCTTGTAAATAAGGAAAACTTTTCAATAAAATACCTCACAAAACTTTAAACAAAACTTAAGAATCTATGTAGTATGTTGTTTACTAGCACTTTGGTCTTTGGAACTTTACTTACAAGGCACTTTGGTCTTTGGAACTTTACTTACAAGGCACTTTGGTCTTTGGAACTTTACTTACAAGGCACTTTGGTCTTTGGAACTTTACTTACAAGGCACTTTGATTTTTTGACATACAACTGAGAAGTATATCTACAAGCTGTGATTTTGCAATATAGGAAATTTATTTATGGAAATAAACAACATGTAATAATATTTTAATGCAACACATTAGCAATGTAGTAATAAGTCTACACTGTGATGATGTACATTAAAACAGACAAATCTGTTAATGTACCAAATGTTGCTATTACAGTAAAACCTGTTATGAGAGACCGCCCCTTCTGCCAACAAAAAGTGGTCTCTCAAGACAGGTGGTCTTTCATAGCAGGTTTGTACAAAAATACCAGTTTCCTAGGTCCAGTTTCAGAACAGTTTCAAGAAAAATAACCACAATCACTGTACATATATTCTATTCTTTATTAGCAGTTGTTGCTAAAATATTGTATGCATTCATCTACAAACAAAATTATATTGTAATAAAGATATATTTCTATCATTAAACATGAAATCACATTTACATTTGAAGATCACATATTTTAGCATATGAAATTGTTTCTGAATTACTCGTTTTCCTTTATAACAACCTAAATTTGTTTTACCAATGTTTAAACCACTTTTTTGCGAGTGGTCTGCACTTTTTCACTTCTTTCAGTTACAATAATTATTTTCTCCAGCATTAAAATTTGTCTCTTTTTAGTTGGAAGTTCGTCCATTGTTATTAAAATTATTAGTGCTCAGTTGTAATATCGAACGTAAAGACGGCGGCTGTGGGAAAATATGAAAACTCTATACATGTGCAATGCATATCTAACAATTAATGAAATAAAAAGAAACAATTATCTCATCCAGAAACAGGACCATTTACTCAGTGATAAAAGTCAACGGCTTCATTCAAAGATAACATTCAGGGATTAACTCTATAAGCAGAGTGTGTAACCCGGTCGCACCAACTTGAATAGACGACAGCTTTGTGATTGGGATGTCATCACTTAGCATGGGGGGGGGAACAAACATCACAAGTCTTGAGCACTATCAATCGAATCCCGCAAATGATTCTCTCTTGCTGGTTTAATAGACAATGACCTTATTCACCCCCCGGCAATACCGATAAAATCGAGACAAACAATATACGCGGCCACTTTGTCAACTTTGGCACTTCAACGGCATTTCATGACATGTACATTAGCCTGGTTTACGGACTGTAGCATCTATCACGGGTAGCAACAATCCTTTTTTTTAATATTCCTTTTATATTTGTCTTTGATCAGAACAATCTATACTAATCAATCGGTCGTTGTAATAACTGATTGCATAAAGGTCACTGGTGTTTGTCTGTTCTCGCGATACAGTCGTCATAGGGATGCTAGGACCTACAACGGCTGGGAAGCAAGTTAAGTGTGGGAATAATTAGTCTGGTTCCCTGCTCTGTATGCTTTCTGCGTTCCTCACCCCTATACGAATAACGGAGAACAACACAGGAGCATACGAAGCAGGGAACCAGGCTAGGAAATAATCTACATATACTTTAGTCTGGTTTGCGACAGAAACTATAAATCACTATAAGCCTAGCTAAAAAATTCAGAGATCGGTAGGCAGCCTATTGTTTAATTTTTATTTTTTATTTTTTATTTTTTTTTTATATTTTGAACGGTATGAGCGGTCGTTTTTACAGGGATTAAATAAAGGTTGGTGGAGTTTATCCTCGTTTTTTTGTGATGCGGTCGTTCATAGCAGTGTCGAAATGCATATTTTGCCAAGAAATCGCGGTCGCTGGTCGCGTTCAGCAGGTGGTCGCTCATAGCAGAGCGTTTATATAATAAAATCGATCCGTGCATTACGATTGTGGTCGTACATGACAGGTGGTCGCTCATAGCAGAGGTCGCTCATGACAGGTTCTACTGTATACTACAAAAATCCGGAATCACTAATAAAATATATGTGACTGATCTATGTCTTTCGGAATCGCTAATAAAATATATGTGGCTGACCTATGTCTTTCTATAAACTAGAAATATGTTCATGGAACACAAATGCCCTACCACTGTGACTGAAACCTGAAATAATGCAGAACTTAACCAAAAGGAAACACAGACGTATAAATGAATAGACAATGGTCACACAATATTCCTCAACCACATGTAGTGGGACAGAAAGATGTCTTTCTCTAAAATCTATTGGGATTTTGGTTACGGAACTTATTGCTAGATGCTGCTGAATAATGCATCTTATCGCTAAAACAATAAAATTCACAAGATCATATCAGTGTGCAAAAACTGACAACTGATATGAAGAAATGGCCAGTGAACAGACAAAGGAATAAACAGGGTTTTATTCCAAAAATACCTCAAAACATTAATCTCCCTTGTTCATCTTGAGGTATTCTCATCGGACAATCAAAACAGACCTACCATTATCTTCCCTTGTTCATCTTGAGGAATTGGAGTCGGATAATCAAAGTAGGCTGGCTGCTGCATGCGATGTTCCAAATTTTGCTCTGCTTGTAGTAAGTCCTTCTGTGTCTGTGGTGTAGATGCCTGTGCTATTTCCTGCACTACTTGCTGACGAACAGCTGCTGGGAGAGGTGGACGTCTTGGTGCTGTGTCTTGTGGGTAATTTCTACTCAGATCATTACCTGTTGAAGTGAACATGACTGTCATAGACTCTCGTCCAAAGAAATTAATCATAAGACTTTATTATTATCCAAATGCATCTATTACTGATACTTACAAAACACATTTTGTGATGACGTCTAAATTTTACCTTGAATAAGTGCAATAAATATCAGTAATAAAGATGACCTAATACAGGTCTATCAGTTCACCTACTACAAGTAAATAAACAAATTAGGCATATAAAACTGTTCATTTCTATTTTTTTAAAGACAGGACATTCTACTGTTATTGAATACATTCCGGTTCCTTCACTTGGACTGATTCTATATTGTTACAACAGAAGTAGTCTGTTTTTCAGACTTAAGAGAAAACATTCAGAAGCTCAGACTACTCTCTGGGTCAACCTACTGCATACTTCTCTATTCTCCACTGCATCAACAACATAAATACTTGAAAAAGCACTTTTAAAAATATTATCTTTGCCTGATAAATCATTTTTAGTTGTGAATCTGTTACTGTCAACATAACCAACAGCTAACTAGTTTTAATTGTATGACATCAAGAGTGTGTGTGTGATTTAAGATTTTTAACGTAGCTTTAACAATTTTTCAGTCATATCACTACAATGTCTGCAGTGTGGCAGTACAACATCAAGAATAAAATATTACGAAAATATTGGTCTCATTTAAAGCATGAACTGTGTAAAGGAACAGAATCCTAAAACCACCTTAATTGTTTGTCATGGCTGGGTTTGTTAATGAAAAGAACATCCAAGTAAAACATTTAACAGCACAATGCTACATAGGTTCAAGGAAACAGATATAAATTGAATCAACACAGCTGTGGCCTCCAGGCAAGGAAATCCCAATTAGGGAGTTATATTACTACGTATACTCGCTTACAAGTGGATTCCAACTGCAAAAGACCAGAGACCATTTCACATAATGTGCTGGCAGATCATGGTCCATGTTGTTTGTCCTTTTGATTACCACTAACAAACTGGCTAGACTCAGATCTGCCAGTACACTATGTGATGGCAGATATAGGTCTGTGCAGTTTGCAGTTGGACTTGATGACTTACAGGCAAATATATACAGTATCTGTTGTGGTGTCACCTTACATTTCTTACTAAATTTGAGCTCTGCTGAATATAAGACAAATAAAATAATTGAGAACGAAAAATTCCTGGTCCCAATATCACCCTTGTATTATATTTGCCACTCATTGTTCTTCTGGGATTGAAAAAGTTATTATTTCTGGCTTCCTTAATCTCAAACATGGAAGTTGCAATAAATATTTTATGTCATCAAATGTGTCTTCCTATATTACAACATCACCAAACCATGACAACCTGACCAAGACAATCAATGGATCAAATATATTTCTCTGTCACATGAGTGAGAAAAAAAACTTCAGCAATATACCTGGTTCGCGATGGCCATCTCTGGAGGTGTCATATACATTGACATAGGTGTGAGGTGCAAGGTCAAGATGAAAACTGGGTTGAGGTCGCTCTGGTGAAGTCACATTGCTTGATGATGACCTTGGAGCTTGTGCCTCAGACCTTGAACCTAAGTGAGAAAAATGCTTTATGAAACTATCAGTAAAAAAAAAAGAAAACTATCATGAGGAAGTTTCTTGGGATCAATAGAGGATACTTTGCTTGAAATGAGTGAATAATAGTAATACTTTAGTTTTTCTCCCATGAGATGAAATATATTCACTATTCACTTGCAGCAAGCAAATTTTCTTTTCTTATGCTCAAATGTATTGGCAAACAATATGTATAACAGATTGATAGCAGATTTCTTACTGTGTCCCTTGTCAGTGGTTTATCATTTATGTTCTGTTGTGTCGTGTGTCTTTTTATGCACACAACAAATGAGTAGTAATGTAATTCTCCTTCCTAAATCATGTCAAAACAGCATCTTTAAAAAAAATAATTAAAAAAGATTTGCACATTATTGGATTTGAACTGTGTGTGTGTGTGTGTGTGTGTGTGTGTTTGTGTGTGTGTGTGTGTGTGTGTCAAAGGCTCACATCTCCATTCAAAAACTATCCAAATATCATGGTTTCATCCAATATATAGCTTTTGACATTTAAATTCCAGGCAAGAAACAATTACATTATCCTCAAAAGATTGAAGTGGGAATCTCATTCCAGTTTGCTCACGCTAAGGACTTCATCAGCAGACTGATTTAATCTCTACTGACTTGATTCCTTTAAAGACTGACATTAAAGGAGGAATAGAGAATTCCTGTTCACTTCTCCCTTGTATAAAAAAGTAAGAGTATATTTCTCCCTAATACAAAAAACTAAGACACAATATGAGGACCAGGATGAAGGTCAAATGTTAATTTCTATAACATTTTAAATTGTCAACAATATCAGGTCTATTACTAAAACTTTAGTAAAGAATGTGTAAAGCATTAGGAAGATCAGGTTTTTCAGAGGAATACAAAATATCAGGTAGACCATATTTTTCAAAGGGGAATACCAATGTCCTGATCTTGAATAAAAGTAAACACATTTACTTTAAGTAATAATAATCTTAAAATGTAATCTAAAATACTAGACAACAATTAGCTACGTAAAATGTTCTTTATAAAAAAGTCATCAGTCAGGTAAGCCCAAACTCTGACCCTCAATTATGGACAAAGGTCAATCACACAATACAAATTAAATATACATAATATTATCATTTGAAGTCTTTTGATGAAAACCCCATATAAATAAGACCATACATTCAGGGAGAACAGTGTCAGCAAGATTTTCAAGACAGTCATCTCGGCAACCATACTGGATGTATAATTGGCACCGTTTTTATTTAGGTATCATAACAAGTCTATTGGTAAAAACTCCATGTTGATACAACCATCCATTTGGGAGGAGTTGAGATATTTTCAAGCTGGCCACCATGGAGCCATATTGAGGGTTAATTTGCATTATTCTTATTTACAACCAATTCGACTCCGTAAGAGCTTTTCTCATGAAAACAATATGTCAAAATCACTTTCCATTTAAGAGTAGCAAAATCAAGATATTTATGATGGCAACATTGGATTCCAGATTAGCTCCATTTTCATTTAGGACCAACAAAACACTGTAAGAAGTCTTCTAGTGAAAAACCCAAGTTGATACTACTTTTTGCTTTAGAGGAATAACAAGATTTTCAAGATGGCTGCCACGGTGGCCATACTGGATATCATATGTACACCATTTCCATTTAAGACCTACTAGACATCAGAAGAAATCTTCTGGTGAAAGCTCAATGTTGTTATGTCCAGCCATCTTGAAGAAGTAGAAATAATTAGGCTAATTTCCACAAGACCATTGTGGCAGCTGGCATATTGGAGGTTAGATTGGCACCATATCCATTTACAACCACCATAAGAAGTCTTTCAGTGAATATCCCATGCTGATATCATCATTCATTCAGGAGAAATGATAACAAGATGTTCAAGATTGCTACCACAGTGGCTATATGGGATGTCTAAGCAGCACTATTTTCATTTAGGACTGACTGGACATCATAAGGAGTTTTTTAAATAAAAACCCCATGTTGATATAATGATTCATTCAGGAGTAACTACAAGAAGATTTTCAAGATGGCAGCCATACTGGATGTGTGCATGACGCTATTTTCATTTATGACCAACTAGACATCATCAGAAGTCTTCTGGTGAAAAGCAGATGTCAATAGAACTTTTTGTTGAGAAGGAACAGCAGTAACAACATTTTCAAGATGGCTGGTGTGGCAGATGAGAAACCATCTCATACACTCAATCGATCTATGACCAGTACTACTAAAAAGGTGTTCAATGGAACCTGATGTCTCACCTGCATCCAAGCATTGATATACTCCTCCTTGTATCTAACATGCAAAAACTTTATAACTCAAATCTTTTAACATTGTTGACAATGATGACAAGCTTATGAATGACCATACTAATATGCGACAAAAAGTTACCTTGCTGCCATTCTCTGACCCTCTGCAGAGAAGCATAATCATCTTGTTGAGTGACCGGTTGCTGGTTTTCCTGCCTGGGCATTGGTTGTCTCCCTTGGTTAGGACTGAGGCATATAAGACAAAAATATATTGCAGATCACTATATTTTCACAATAAAATTTCAGCAAATACAGTAAATAAATTCTATTTTGTAACCTCATTATTCTTGATAAAGACACTAATGTAAAATGAATATCAATTTACATAGTTCATACAGCCAAAGAGATTATTTTTTCAAACAGTTTGCAAGGAGCACTTAAGAAAATTGAGCTTTACCATTTTCTCTTGTTTATCACTGCATTAATAGGTAAAAAATTAGAAGAAAAACTACATTAATAATAACTCATTAGCACACAACACTGAGATGCAACTCCATCTGTTAATTTCTCATGTCATCTTTGATCCACCCAATTTTATTCCCTTTACTTATTTATATATTCATTACTTTTGGAAAATAATAACAAGTTTTGAATTTTAAAAGTTATAGATTTTATTTAGTTTGAGTATTTTTCAGACACATTCAAAGCATTTTAGGAAAATATCAAGGACTTTTCAAAGATAAAACCAACTTTCTCAAATTCAATGCATAACCTCAAATTCAAGGAGTTTTCAAAGTTGAATGAACCGTGTGTAAAGGGTGGTGGGGTGGTGCACTGTTTTATCTCTTGATCTTTCGAACTTGATATTAAAACAGCAATATATATTGTTCTGACACTCCTTTAAACCCTATCAGGGCTGATCATATCCATGTCCCGGACTATACATTTTTGGAGCTGGATAATTAAAATTTTCTATGGCACTAGTCTGGGACAAGTGCTTTTTACCTATTTTAAAACAAGTTGGGCAAGCATTAATTTTCATACTTTAATCACTGCATCTACATTTATCTGGCCATTCACGCCCTCTGGGCATACTGACTACATGAATCTACCTCTATTCATTCACATTCCTTGATATTACAGTAAGTGGTCACTGACAACTGTCACATCTACTCAAGTTCCATTACTGCTTGACTGCATATTATCAACCAATCAAAACAATCCAAACAAAATAAATCCAGCAGGATTAATTTGCAGTACTTTAAACGATCTTATTCTATTGTGTTTACTCAACACATGTTCTCAAAGCATATCAACCTTTAATTTAAATCCACCAAGTAAATGCAATAAAAACTTAATGCAAGGCACTTTATCAACATGAGTGTTCATTGCTTTTATAACTGATTAAATGACAGTAATGAGACTTGAATTTTTTTAAAAGAATACACAGAGGACTGACCACAAACTTCAGTCTTGCATTTGAATTGAAACAATTGGGCCCTGATCTAAAGAAGCAGTCGATGTTTGCATTTAAAAGACAAGATGTATCTAATAATAATTACTTTTGTAGGAGCAGTTGTCAAATGAGGTGATCTTTCCTACCTGGATAAAACAAGTTTACTAAATTATTTTTGCAAAAATGTCGTAAGGAAGATTCAAATAAGGAAAATTCACCTGAAAGTGGAAGGATAAGCTGTAAGGCTGCCAATGAGTATGAAGTAACTATTCCTCTAAAATGAGATATGCCAGACTCTGTGGCAGCAAACAAAATGTCAAATATGATACAACCGAGGAGATAAAAAAAAGGCTGGATTGTTGGAGGCTATTGCACTGTGTGTGTCTCAGGTCCCACTGGATAGTTTCGTATTTTGACACCTCCCTAATTTTTAAGGTAGAAGGCATGAACCTAATTATCATAAGCCTAGCATTTATAAATTCGCACAGAAGCTAAATCTGTAATGTGGTTTAGAGTTACTTTAAGTTAGACTTGAAAATGGGTTGGCTTTTTTGGTGACTGCCTGTCACAGTTAGACTAGCATTGGAGATCAAATGCGTAACTTGGGCTGCAAATGAACTTGGCTTACATATTTATGTATGTCTGCTACAGCGGTAAATATCTAAAAATCAAGATGGTTGAGGGTGATGAAAAGTATGCTAATTTGTTATAGTACTAGTGAACTTTATTCATGCATGAGGCACATACCGATTCTTTTAGCTGCCTTGTCACAGGAAAATATTCAAAATAGCTCTTTGTTGTCAAAAATTAATGTAAAAAAGAGGGGTTGGTGGCAGTGTTGGTTCAGTATAAAAGCCACCAGTTGTATAAGGAATTAACCTGATTGCCGCAGTCAAAATCTCACATGCATGCATTCTACAATAATCATTAGTTACTAGTGACACCTGGTGGTATCAAGAAGAGGTAATTGGCAAGAGTTACTGCCCTTTGTCTATCTAAAAATAGACAGGATAAGACAATTTTCGTGGCTGGATTCATGAGGTAGCAGTCTATTATTCCTAACGTAATGTGATTGGGGAACGTATTCAAAGTAGAAACGTTCTACCACACTGAGTTGACAATTATATTATACACATTGTTTCAATTCATCAACTCTGAAAGAAAGATGTTTTGTAGTTTTTGAAAACAATATACCACACTGGCACAGGTTGGAAATTCAGCCAGTGAATTGGTCAATGAGCTGACAAATTCAGAATTTAATCAAGCAAGTCTCATGATATTTTGGTACTCATAAAGCCTGTGCAGCACAGTATATGCATGGCACTATTCAACATGTGCAGAAAATCAATGAAGTTGGAGTTGCTAACACTCCAATGTCCATTTTTAAACTAAAGGTGAGTGAAATGAAAGACAAATAAAACAAGAACTCTCTTTAATGCAGCCTAGACCCCAACCCAATATGGAAAACCATTATCTGATAACTTAACGGAGAAACTTGGTGATAATAAGAAGAAGACTAGGGTCAAGAAACTTTGTTCTCTCAATTGATAAAGTCTAGAGAGAATATGTGTGTGTGGGTGTGTGTGTGAGATTTAGATTTTTAACGTACTTTAACAATTTTTCAGTCATATCACTACGATGTCTGCAGTGTGACAGTTTATAGTGATGTCTAGCACTGGGGAATCATGCCGCAGACATGTAGCATGATGTCCCACCCAGTCACATTATCCTGACACCAGGCTGACCAGTCCTAACACTAACCTCCTAATGCTGAGCGTCAAGCGAGGCAGCTGTTAGTACCATTTTTTAATGTCTTTGATATGACTCGGCCGGGGTTTGAACCTGCGACCTCCCGCATCCGAGGCAGACGCTCTAACCTCTAGGCCACCGGAGAGGTTCTAGAGAGAATAAGAGAAGGTCTGAATTCCAGTAAATACCTTTCCATTCTTGCTCTTGGAGGTACTGATGTTACCATATCAGAGCAACAAATGGTGTATACAAGATACACTGACAATAACAAAAACTGAAAAAATTAATCCCTTTGAAAAAATAAATATGTTGTACATTGATTTCTTTTATTTGCTTTTAACATGGATTAAAAGTACCGGGAGAAAGAAATTTTGGGACAAGTGAAAATGTAGGTGGGACAAGTAACTTTTCTGAAAACACTTGCCCTGGACAAGTGGTTGAAAAACAAAAATTTGATCACCCCTGCCCATACATACAATGAAAATTTTTAGTCACCATAAAGACTAATAAAAATGCAATGACACTGCATTAAGATATGGAGTACATGATGGACATACAGTGAAACGAAACTAAATTAACATATGGAGTACATGATAGCCATACAAAGTAATGACACTACATTAACATATGGAGCACATGATAGACATACAATGTAATGACACCACATTAACATACAGAATACACAACAGATATACAATGTAATGACACTACATTATCATTAACATTAACAACAGTACATTAACATATGGAGTACCTGACAGACATACAAAGTAATGACACTAAATTAACATATGGAGTACATGATAGGCATACAATGTAACGACACTACATTAACATATGGAGCACAGGAAGATACACAATGTAATGACACTACATTAAGATATGGAGTGCTTGACAGACATACAATGTAACAACACTTCATTAGATATGTTGTACATTATAGGCATACAATGTAATGACACTACATTAACATATGGAGCACATGACAGATACACAATGTAATGACACTACATTAAGATATGGAGCACATGACAGACGTACAATGTAACAACACTTCATTAGATACGGAGTAAATGATAGGCGTACAATAGGAGCAAATTTTATACTTGTCTATTACTTTGATGCATTTATAGAAATATGCTTTGAAAACCATGCATGGCCTCACTGCAACTACCAGAGCCAAAGTATAACAAATTTAAACAAGAATCCCTCGAAGGGACTGATGCTCTACTGGACAAAAAGAATTTCCAGAATTTCAAGATAAGACCAATTCTTCCTTTTAACTTCGGAGCACTGAAACCATCTCTGATACTCTTTAATGATAACAAGATTTTCAAATCAGCTGCTGTGGTGGATTTATTGGACATCAGCTTGGTACCATTTCATTTAGGACGAAGTTTACTGCATTAGACGTCATTGGTGAACCAATGTCATATTGATCATCCATTCAGGAAGTCTCTGAGTAGTGACAGATTGTAATACTGGATGTATGATTTGAGCCATTTTCATTTAAGGCCAACATGGTATCAAGTCTATTGGTGAAAACCCCACGTTGATATAGCCATTTGGGAGTACAGATAACAATGTTTTCAAGATACCCACCATGGCAGTCATATTGACGATCAGTCATTTCCATCAAAAACCAATTCAACACCACCAGAACTCTTCTGATAAAACCCCATATAAAAATGACTTTCCATTTAAAAGGAGCAGCAAAAACAAGAATTTCAAGATCATCAAATATTGGATGTCAGATTAGCAGCATGTTAACACAGGATGAACAAAGCATAAGTTGAAGTCTTTTAGTGAATGAAACTCCGTTCAAGAGGAGTAACAATTTGAACATTTTCCAGATTTAAGATTTTGGGCATCAAATTGGCAAAATTATCATTAAAATCAATCAGAAATCATAAAAAAATCTTAAGAGTAAAAACCCATGTCCATACAACCACCCATCTAGGACAAGTACCGGTAAAAACAATTTTCAAGATGGCCACTGTGGTGGCAACACTGACATCATTTTCAACTGGGACCAAGTAGACATCATAAGAAGTCGTGCAGTGAAAACTCTATATAGGAGAAATAGCAATAAGAAGATTTTCAAAATGGCCACACTAACCACAATGACAGCCATACAGACTTCAGATCTAAACAATTTTCATTTATGACCAACTTGACATCTTAAGAAGAAATTCAGTGCAATCCCATGTTGATAAAACCATCCATTAAAATAGAGTAGCAATAACAAGAATTTCAAGATGGCCACTGTGGCAGCCATATTGGATTTCCGAGCAGCAGCATTTTCATTTAGAAATAACTAGACCATGGGATGAATGCTGTGTAAAGTTTCATTGCAATCATCCAAGTAGTTTCTTTGGAGTAGTAATGATAAACATGTACTAATGTATGGACAGACAACAGACAAAGTATGGACCAAAGATGAAAGACTATCCCATAGGCTTTTCTGGTCTATGTGATTTATGCTTTAACCATGGAAACAGTTGAAAAGGTCTAATATGTGTGTATATGTATGAATAAGGTTTAATGGTACATAAGCAAACTCTTGACTATAATGTGCTCATTAATGGCATACAAACATTGACATCGTAAAAAAAAGGGGGTAATATCCCAAGTCCGAAAAGTTTACAAATGTACACAAAATGGAATAATTGCTGTAATGACCAGAAAATCTAATCACATCATCAACAGTGAAGACAAAACACAAGTACCAATCGTCATTTGCCTGCCTCAAATGGTTTTAACTTATTCATGCTAACATGGTTTCTGCTATCTTGCTACACAGATTCTGGACAAATATATGGACAAAAGCAGCAAAACAATATGCCCCCCCCCCTTTCTGCTATTGCAGTGGAGCATAATTAGACTATACTCTATTTTGTTTTCTTACACAATGCAACTTTGTTAAGAATTTTAACTGTATTCTTGAATAAGAATAATAGAATCTTTCATTTGCAACAGCACAAAATAGGAAAATGTCACCCAATGGTCAGAATTTCATGAAAAACACTCACAACCATTACAATAATACTTTGATCTGATGTCCAGATTGTTGTGAAATTTTTAACTGAAAATAGAAAGAAAATGCAGAAGTAAACAGATTTGCTATACTATTAATAAATTCAATTAAAATTTTTACCTCGTTTCTTGATGCTGTTGTGGAGACTTCATCAACATGTATGGATTATTATCTGTAGACAATATGGGCCCACTGGGACCAGTTGGTGGTCCATGTTGTCCTGTTCTATCCATGGTCCCATAACCCTGCCGTGGAGATGAGTGGCTATTTGGAAAACCTTGATTGGAAGCCTCTACTGGAAGCCTGGATTGAGAATGTCTTTGTCTACTATCAACTGCGTTATATTTTTGTGGTTGTTCCTGAGATTCAATATTCCTCCTTTCAGAAGTAAGAGAACCACTATCATTGGAAGGTCTAAATCCTGAACTGCCATTGTGATTTCCTGGTAAGGAATGGTATCCACGTGCATCATTTTGATTTTTAAACTGACCATCATTATCTGGGTATCTAGACTGAGAGAGTCTGTCATTTGGATAAGCTTGCATTTCATCTCTCCTCAAGTCTTCTGCCAATTTTGACTGTGATAATCTTCCATTTGGATAACTTTGCCTCCTGTCCCGAGGTAAGGTGTCTGTTGGATATCTAGCCTGAGATGATCTATCATTTGGATACCCTTGTCCATCATTTCTAGGTATACTACCTGCTGGGTATCTAGCCTGTGATGATCTATCATTTGGATATCCCTGTTGTTCAGCATTTCTAACATCATCTGGATAAAGTGACACCCCATCATTTGGATGTCCCTGCCAAGAATCATTTCTCTTCATAGAATCTAAGGGATATAACCTGTCATTTGGATGTCCTTGACTATTATCATTCCTCTGAATAGAATCTGGAGGATATCTACTCTGTGATGACCTATCATTTGGATATCCTTGCCTTTCTCCCCTCTGCAAACTATCATTTGGATACCTTGATTTTGACACTTTTGCATACATATCCTCTGGATTATCAGGTTGTCTGAGAATTTCCCCCATGTTTGTATGACTAGGAATGGAGGAATGTCTGCTGGAAAGACTTGATCTTGAGTTCCTTTCCAAGGGAGGATTATTTCTATCATTCATCTGCTGTTCCTGTAGTGGATATCTTAACTGTCTGTCAGAAATATCTCTCTGATGGTGGGGTTCATCCCCTGAGAGTCGCTGATCAGGATATTCCTGGATATGCCTTGAATAGGGCCCACCCCATCTATCTGGATGTCCATCACGACCCTGAGACGAATGTGAAAGTTCAGACTGTGACCTTCTTTGTCCTTTCTGAAGTGAATTATAATCCCCATCATACTGACCTGGATACTGATCCAATGCAGACCTAATATCAGACCTTGAAGTCCTTTGCTGACCCTTATAGGGATCAACATTTGGGTTCTGTGGATCAGGATACCTGTTAAAAGAGTCAAAATGTGCATTTCTCACATCCATCATTTGCTGTCCCTGGGGGTATGCACCAGTACTGTCACGTGGCTGAAGAGGTGGTCTGTTAGGGTCACTGGTTGGGATAGGTTCCTGTGGGTCCCTGTAACTGCCTGGAGGATAGCTACCATTATCAGCCTCATCATCCCATGTCATGACTGGAGACTTTGGTACCAGCTTTTGAGTATTGTTGTTTGGTTCCAGCCTGAAATGAAAAAGAAATAATCCAAAATTATCCAAAACATTGTTTACAGCAGTTTTTTACATTCATAATTTTAAGTTCTAGATTTTGCGAGAATAAACATACAAAAAAAAACTTGATTACAACAATTTATCAAAAATTATCTGCTTTGATAATGCTGACAAACATTACTTAGATTATATCCAGTGTATCTTCTGCACAATGTGACATAATTTCAGTTGTATACTTTATTTGTTACATTTAAATGTGACAATTTCAGTTGTAAACCTTATTTATTACATTTCAGTGTGACATAATTTCAGTTGTATACCTTATTTATTAGATTTCAGTGTGACATAATTTCAGCTGTATACTTTATCTATTACATTTCAGTGTGACATAATTTCAGCTGTATACCTTATTCATTACATTTCAATGCAACATGATTTCGTTGTTTACCTTATTCATTAAATTTCGAAGTGCTTGTATATATGAATTCATTAAATTCTGAAGTGCTTGTATATATGAATTCTATTTATTAAAGCAGCACTGCAATATGTTATCATAAAACAAACTACTGAAAGCTACTTTAAATTTAAGCCATAATATTGTATATACATGATAATTTTCAAAAGAAAATCACATTTATTTGTTAAAATTTCATCCAATGAATTACTGAAGCAAATTACTGATTACATGACTACTGTCAAAGCTATATATGTTTTGTTGGGAGCTACCTGAAATCTGGGAGAGGCTTATTAATGTGGAATGGGCTTAATCGTGCATGTTGTCTGGCTGTCTGTCTAAATGGCAAGTTATTTTTTTACAAGTTATTTTTTGTACTTTCATGAAGGAAAAAATATTTTATTATTTATGAGAAAAATACATGGATATGACATTTTGGGAGCCAAGCTACAATCATGTTATATATTCAAATTCATGTTAAAATGGGGCGTGCTGCGGTGGGGTCACAGAGTCTTAGCTTAGTGATTATATTTAATAATTCACTGTGTCAAAGATCACGAAATTCAATTGTTTAATGCACCCACACACTAGTTTCAGAGTTCTGTGATCTCACACACTTACAAATCATTATTCATAATCTCTACACAAACATGCATTATCATTATTCATAATCACTACACAAACATGCATTATCTTATATTTATCTCACACACTTACAGATCATTATTCATAATCACTACACAAACATGCATTATCTTACATTTATCTCACACACTTATAAATCATTATTCATAATCACTACACAAACATGCATTACCTTATATTTAACACACTTACAAATCATTATTCATAATCACTATACAAACATGAATTATCTTATTCATAATCACTACACAAACATGCATTATCTTATATTTATCTAACACACTTACAAATCATTATTCATAATCACTACACAAACATGCATTATCTTATATTTAACACACTTACAAATCATTATTCATAATCACTACACAAACATGCATTATCTTATTCATAATCACTACACAAACATGCATTATCTTATATTTATCTAACACACTTACAAATCATTATTTATAATCACTACACAAACATGCATTATCTTATTCATAATCACTACACAAACATGCATTATCTTATATTTATCTAACAACAGGTTATCTTTCTTAAAAATTTAATTTTTCTTTCAATACATATTTCACTTCTTTTTTAATTTTTTGACAATGGGGTTCTCTACTTTTTTAAGTCAGGCTATGATAAAAGTTCTCCATTTTACCCTTACAGAAAACATTATGCCTGTCTAAATCTTTAAAACTCTGACCTTAAAACCAAAAATCTTGATGTAGCCAAGCTTTTGAAGCCTTACCCTGGTGCCCTCTGAAGAACAGATGCCATATTAAGGGTCTCAACCCAACCTTGCATTTCATGTTGACTGTCAGCTGATAAATAGTACGTCTTCATGTTCTCATGTTCCAACCTGAATGCAAACTTTCTGCTTACAGAAGATGGGCCACAAACAGTAACCTGGTAGCTAGGCAACAAGATGGAGCCACTAGGCTGCTGTTCGCTGGAATCTAGAAAGTAAGAAGTCTTCATTAATGATTTGCTATTTTAAAAACTGGCATACTATTATAAGGTGCATATATGGTTAGTAAGCTTTAGTGTAGTTTATCATCTACATTATTTTACCTGATGTTATGCCAACATTTTTATTTCATGAATGAAACTGATTAACAATGGGGCTCATCAGAAATCTTGATATTATCATGGCTGAGATATCTGAAGAAAACATGAAGCCATTTTTATTTACTCTCGTACACAAAAGGAATTACTCCAATTTGCAAACTCAATTTGTTTTGACTGACATGCCAAGTTTGCAATTAATAACAGGTCTGCAGAAACTACAAAGTAAAAATAATCTATTTACATTAAAAAGAATACTGTCATGCAGTAAATTTTCAATTGTAATGGATAATAAACACATTGTTATAGCAGTACTAGATAAAACTCAGTCGTAATGAGCAGAAAAGCAATACTTTAAATGCTGGCATAAGCTATAGAGTAATTAGCACTACAGGTACAGCCTATAGCAGGCTAATTAGCACTACAGGTACAGCCTATAGAAAGCTAATTAGCACTAGAGGTACAGTTCAAGAATGTTAATTAGCACTACAGGTTCAGCCTACAGAAGATTAATTAGCACTACAGGTACAGACTATAGAAGGCTGATTAGCACTACAGGTACAGACTACAGAAGGCTGATTAGCACTACAGGTACAGACTACAGAAGGCTGATTAGCACTACAGGTACAGACTACAGAAGGCTGATTAGCACTACAGGTGCAGACTACAGAAGGCTGATTAGCACTACAGGTACAGACTATAGAAGGCTGATTAACACTACAGGTACAAGGCTGATTAGCACTACAGGTACAGACTATATAAGGCTGATTAGCACTACAGGCACAGACTATAGAAGGCTGATTAGCACTACAGGTACAGACTACAGAAGGCTGATTAGCACTACAAGTACAGACTACAGAAGGCTGATTAGCACTACAGGTTCAGCCTACAGAAGATTAATTAGCACTACAGGTACAGACTATAGAAGGCTGATTAGCACTACAGGTACAGACTATGGAAGGCTGATTAGCACTACAGGTACAGACTATAGAAGGCTGATTAGCACTACAGGTACAGACTACAGAAGGCTGATTAGCACTACAAGTACAGACTACAGAAGGCTGATTAGCACTACAGGTTCAGCCTACA
>JAECUM010022822.1:0-15575 GCA_016617855.1 Megalonaias nervosa | reverse complement strand
TATATATATATATATATAATTCTGAAACAAAGTGGTCGTCAAGTTCTTCGATCCCAAACCGACAAAGGCACCGAATTTCTGTACCAAGCTTTCCAGAACGAATTAAGGAAACGTGACATTCATTTTTTCACCACCGAGAATCCCGAAACCAAAACCAGGATCGCGGAACGTTTTCAACGCACCTTGATAGAACGTATGTAGAAATATGTTACGCATCAACACAATCTCATGTACACTGATGTTTTATCACACATGGTCCCAGGGTACAACCATTCTTACCATCGGAGCCTCGGATGTGCTCCCCAAGAAGTGACTCCGACAACGAAGTGACCGTCTTTGAGCTCCTGTTTGGTACGCCCCCGACTGTGGTTGTCCCCATGAAAGGTGAAGTGTTGACAGTGGGAGAATGTGTGCGCATTGGCAAAACCAAACGCACTTTCAACAAAGTTTACTTACCCAGCTGGACCACCGAATTGTTTCTTGTTACTGAACGAGTGCCTGGCCGTCATACTGCCGTTTATAAATTGAAAGCCTAACTGAGGAAGTGTTATAGGGAACGTTTTACTTGTCTGAGTTACAACTCGTGGCCAAAAAAAAAAAATAACAAAGACGAAGTGTACGACATCGATAGCATTCTCGATCGAAAAACCCGTCAAGTGGAAAGCGTCGTATGAAAGAAGTCAAGGTACATGGGAAAGTGCACCCTCAATAAGTGCGCGGACCTCTGTTGTTTCGAGGTAAATATTTCAAAGACGGAAAATAAATTCACGTCTATCATCACGATGAACATTTCGATATCATTTCCAGTATCACCTGATTCCTGGGATATGGTTGTTACTGTGAGAAATGTGACCATAGCTACGACAATCGAAAGCAACACAAGCATTGTGGATCGAAATGTGAGGGATGGTTGGCCTCTAAACCTTTTCTGGACGAAGGACAAGAACAAATGCATAGCCCAGCTTGTCAGCTCACTTTTATCAGTTCGACCTGTTACCAACAACATATGAAGACGCAAGGTTCACAGCAGAAAAGTGCTTGTCAACTCCTGAGATTGTACCCTACTTGTGAAAAAGTGATTCGTACCAATAATATCAAGGCTCATGTATGGTCAGGAAAGAAACGATGTCACATTTGTAACCAAATCGTCGAGTTGGAACTCGAATGCTACATTAAAAAATACCATTCCAAACATGAAGAGGAAGATGACCAGAATAAAGGGAATTTCATCTTTTTTCATTTCGAATGCATACAAGAGACCGGTATTCACATTCCTAATTTCTGCATGGCTCATCAAGCATGCGAGAAGTGCATCTTAGAACCTATCTTAAGTCATCGCCCTCATTGCAGCAAGATTCCTGGAGGACGTGAAAAAATCTTTCGTGGGCTGATTTCGCCGAATAGATCTTAGACCCCATCGACGAGACATGGAGCCAAGACGGCATCGAACATTACGGAGATTGTCATCACCATGCTACGGTGATGGCTCATAGTTTTTCGGGATACGGTGGACAATTTCTTTTGAGATACTATAAGGAACAAATTAACGAACATCCTAAAGTGACTTTGAGCGGAGCCAAAATCATTTCCATGCAAGGGAAGCAGTTTAAAGATTCGAAGAGTTACTTGGCCATGCCATTGAGCCGAATGCCTAAAGCGTTTGGAATAGCAGAAATGGCCAAAGGCTATTTCCGCACGTTCTCAATACGGAAGCCAATCAACACGCCGTTCTACCAAATTTGCATGAGTCTCACTACTACGATCCCGACAACATGCGTACCGAACAACGAGAAGCTTTCTACACTTGGTACCACTCTCACGCCTCAGACCACGTCGCCTTTCAGGAAGAAATGTTAAAGTATTGTCCATCGGACGTGGACATTTTAAGGGCGTTGCTGTGGAAAATTTCGAGAACTGTTTAAGGAACACAGAGGGATCGATCCTGTGACAAAAGCCTACACTATTGCCAAAGCGTGTTCCTTGGTGTATCGTCAACGATTCATGCCCGAAAACACGCTGGGTGTTATAAGCCCTCAAACGACGCACTTTGTCAAACGTCAAAGCCCTACGCGGGTTATATTACTTGTGCGACACGGAAGACAAATGGATCCAACATGCCCATAACGGATAGGGCAAAAACAAACATCGGAAAGTATTCAGTGGAGGGTTGGGACATAGAAAGCCCCAAGATTGTGTACGAGTTTAACTGGTGCTTATATCACGGATGTCCCATCTGTTACCCGCAACGTGGCACTAAAAATCAGTTTTTACAACGAACCATGGAAGACTTTTACCAGGCCACTTGTCAGCGGTGCTTGAAGTTAGAACAGCAAGGATACCAAGTGGTGGAAATGTGGGAACACGTGCACGATCACCGATGGAAAACCGATCCCGAGTTTAAACGCATGTTTCCCTTGTGCCGTACTTGTGCCGAAACTTGCAACCAAGACCATCCTTGTCAGCATACCCTGGAAGAACGCGCCTTGACGGAAACGCGGGTCAGCGTGGAATTGTTTAAAGCTCTGGACCTGGGATACCAACTGTTAGAAGTGAACGAAATTTATCACTTTCACAAGACAGAAAAACACAACAAGGGCGACGAGATTCAGAAAGGCAATTCGCAGACTACGTGGATGCCGCCTTGAAACTGAAACGGCTATCATTCCTGTTGCCACACTCCCGAACACCAAAAGAAATTCAAAGAGAAATACTGGGAACAAGAAGGCATTACTGTAGACCACGTAGAGATAAACGAAGGAAGGCGATCGATTGCAATGTGATGTTAAATTGCTTGTGGGGTAAAATGGCACAACCTCCGTGTATACCCAAGATAGAGTATTTGACATAACCTTCCCGCTACTTCCAGATGAACCACGAGAAAACCAAATACATGAAACACGTGGATGTCGTTCGTGAGGATTTGATCTTAGTCGGTTACGACGAAGAACTCGACATTGTATAAGCCGACGAATTTGGAAATGTCATCAATGCGGCATACGTGACAGCCCAAGCTTGCTTAAAATTGTACGAAGCTTTATACCAACTAGGAGATCGTGTGCTGTATTTTGACACGAACAGTTGCATCTACATCGATCGCCTGGGTCACTGTCACCCTGATATTGAAGGGGACCGTTTAGGAGCCTGGACGGACGAGCACCACAACGACAAGATTCTTTGTGGTCTGAGGTTGCGTATGGATCGATGGACCTATATAGATTCAGCTATTGTGGAACATACTCGATGGTCTCCGCACTGTGCTTACCTTTCTATGGTCTTTCCAACCATCCCACAATGTTTCAGGTATGACGGTACCTTAGAGAAGATAGTACCGTTGTCCAGGAAGAAAAAAAGGAAGACTTCCAAAACTAGGAATAAAAAGGAAAGATTTAGAAGCTCGAGACTTCATTACTATTAGTATTAAAGAGGACAACGTCGAAGTCCGTTGGTTCACTGTAACTACCAACACCAAGCGAGAAGGATGAATGCTAACAAACAGACAACATCATTCAAGTTCGGTGATTCTCAAGTGGAGTGCGATGCTGTACCTTGCGATGGCAGGGATGCCGTAAGCTGTGACCTCAGCTATTAAGCATCATATCATGAGAACTTTGTTATGGCTACTACTACTACTGCTGTACCTACCATGAAAAGTGATGCTGTGCGTGTCACACCTGATGGATGCGAAAGCGATGCCACTTGTCATCGTACACTTTTTCACTTTACTGGTTTTCATGGTGTATGTCAGCATGAAACCATGCGGCTACCACCCTACGGATATCATCCAACCCTGAGCAAGTTCCTGCAGATTTCACCGTATCCTCACCGAAATGAACCAGTGAAAGACGAATATTAGTTCCCTGTGCGATTGCCTGAATACTGCGACTTTGAAAGTCGATTCCAAACCGTCATAGAAAAATGGCCAAAATATCTGGGAGGATCTACCACCGAAGAATTAGCCAGAGCCTGATTTATCTACTTGGGTGAAGGGGATAAAGTCAAGTGCTTCAGCTGCGGTGTGTCACTTCACGAGTGGGAACAGAAATATTCCGCTTACCTGGAACATGGTCTCTGGTCTCTGGATTGTCACTACCTACCTTTAGTGGAACCCAGTCATTGAAGTGGCATACCATGTCGTTTAAGAAACCAGCTTGGCTAGGAGTCAAGCGTTGGACAACACCTAGACAAGTATTTAAACCCCATTTAAAATATAATATTCGAAGATTACCAAACGAATTGCAAGAGAAGATCTACAATGAAATTTGGCAGGGACTTGCCAGAGAAAAATCTCAGTTGGTGACTGTGAAACATTTGTGTCGAGAAATTCACAAGAGAAAATTGACAAAAGTCATCAAACATGTCAGATTTCTCTGGATCAAGTCTTCGTTCATTCGATCATTCTGCTTTAGGCCTTTTACATCAGAAAATTGTATTACCATTCTTGATCGTTACCTTGAATGGCTGTGGTCAGAAGTTACTCACCACGTCCGTCATTTTCTCTCTAGGAGAAGTTTTTGAGTAAAATAAGGACAATTAGAAGTGACACCCAACGTGGGTATAAACAATTGCTGACATGGTCATGGATACTTTAAAAGAGAAAATTCGTGGTTTGCCTGTGGAGCTGAGAGAACGCATTTACCGAGGGTTGGTCAAAATACAAGTGAGACGCAAAGAACAATTGTATCTGTTACGTCACCGATGTATGAACCACTGGCACCTAAATGCTATAAGAGGACTGATTCATGTGAACGCGTTACAATGGTCAGACATTGTTCAACTGGACGAGGACGAGAAGAATTTGGTCCAGTCCCCGACCCAAATGTACCCAGAAGAAAAAGAGCTGTAGTGTCAAGAGCAGGTCACAGCCTAAGAAAAAGAAAAGTTCCCAGAAAAAGAAAAAGAAAAGTACCCAGATAAGTCTGCCTCAAATAGCTTCTACCCGCAAGAGAGGCACTACAGTCCGGGCTCAACCTTACATCAACAAACCACGACCTGCAGTGACGGTGACCGCGTCTCCAGTAACCTCAGGTTCTTCCACTTCCCCGTTGCTAGCGATGCCAGCCAACCTCAACTTGACACCCGTTCTTCCCCATTTGATTGAAAAATGGAAACCCGTGTCTCCAGGAATTTCTCCTCCTGCGGTGACACCCTCCATCTCCTTAGCCGCTGCGGCAGCTCATAATAAAATACCTGACCACAAAATGAAAGTCCAAGAGAGATTGGCAATGTTACAGAGTTACTGGATTTATCCACGCAAGAACTGTCCGTATTTGATCCGTTGCAAACCCCTGCACGACGCGTGATGCCTGTCATCAAGTTGATACGACGTAGAGACAGTCAGTGGGCAAACGATGAGTATCACTGTTTTTGTGCTTCTGAACGCCAAACATGTCCCCTTAAAGAAGTGCACACCACCACTATCGTTGTTCTCGTGTCCAAAAGGGAAAAGGAAAAAGAGAAGGACAGTCTCGTCGTTTGACCCGGCATCCAAAAAAGCTCTTATCCAAGCATCGACGTCTACCCCAGAAAAGACCCATCGTCCAAAGAAAAAGAGGAGCATCCAGAGGGGAGGATTGTTTGACGGTATAGAAAAAAGTTGTCACAGTTTTGACGAAGCAATAGTCAAAGAGTTCGTTAAAAAGACTAGTTACACATTCTTCGACCAACTCCAAAACATACGATAAAAGGGGGTGTGCCAAGTCATCGACGTCAGTGTTTTTCTGTGTGTGCCCCAGAACAAACAAATATGCCCCCCCCCCCAAGCCATTCCTCTTCTACCCCCAAAGGAGAGAAAAGGAAAGGACTGTCTCCTCGTTATACCAAATATTGGGACATGTTGTCCATCCTGTCCAAAGCCCTTTCACCCATGCGAAAACAACTCATTCAAACCACCCCCAAAGACGTCACCGATACCGTGTATGTTGTCTGAATGTCTTGAAAGGAACGATACCTTTGTCTCAACATCAGAAAGAATGCTTAGCCAAGCATTGACACGTTCTTCGCCATATGGTCCAAAAGAAAATACCCATCCGTCAAAAGAAAAAGATGTTGGTACAACGCGGAGGATATGTGCACCTCTTGTTAGCACTCATACTAAAAGCCATATTGTCACCACTGATTGCAGGCTCGTGGGAGCTACTGTTTCACAAATGGATCAAAGATAAAAAGGATCAAGAAGATAAAAGGGGTCTCTGGAGTCAAAGGATCTCAGACGTGACCTTTGGAATCTGATGGTTGGACAAAAACTGACTTTAGTGCCTTATAAACGATGAATGGAATTCCATATTTGGCAAGCACAACGGACCCAACATTTACCTCCCAATCCTCTTTCGACCGAAATGTCCCAGTTACAACACGAATTGCAATCGTTGTTGGATCTCAGCGATTAGTCAGAAACGGAAAAATCGCTACGGTACGGTCAACTGTTGCAACGACTTCAACTAATTCACCAGAAAGCTTTAGATGAAACAGCTCTACCAACTCTGAAAGATTTGAAGACCCTGATGAAACGTTCATCACCACCATTACCATCACCACCAAACAGTTGCCAAGACAGACGCAGCTCCACGGATGCGTGAGGAAGAAGAGGCAGGAGAAGTCCTTGAAGCACCGTCAGCAGCTCCCATCCCTAGTAAGATTTCAGCATCTTTTGTGACCCCTTCCCCTATACTCCAACGAGAAGATCTTAAAGCTTGGGTTGAAAAGATAATATCCACTCCCCATTCGACAGAAGTCAAAAAGAAAGAAGGGAAACCAGAAGTGAAAAAAGAAAAGAAGACCAAAGCCATCCCAATACCACCATCACAATTACCATCGACTTCTACTCCCGTGGCATATCGGACAGGTAAAGCCGTTTCTAAACCAACCCCTCGTCCCATTCAGAGTAGCTTCAGGGAAGAGTGGATAACCTACTAAAAAATGGAGAAGGCGCTAGCCAGCATTTACTACGATCCATCCCATCCTGCAGGTTACGTAGGAGTTCAGAAATTGTATCGTGCTGCCAAAACTCGACTGAAAAGTGTCCATTTATCTCAAGTGCAACGATGATTACAGGAACAAGCCGTGTATACCTTACACAAAGCATTCGACAAAAATTTTCCAGACGTCGCACCCGAGTGGGGAGCATCGATCATCAATGGCAAGCCGATTTATCAGAAGTCTCTCATTTGGCTACCTATAATCGTGGCTACAAATATTTGTTTTGTGTCATCGACGTCTTTTCCAAAATTGCTTGGGTCGTGCCATAAACTTCCAGATCAAGCAGTGAGTTAGTGCGAGTCCTCAAACTGGTGTTGAAACAAAGCGGCCGTCACCCTCTTCGATGGGAAACCGACAAAGGCACCGAATTTCTGAACCAATTTTTCCAAAAGTAATTAAAGAAACGTGACATTCATTTTTTCACCACCGAGAATCACGAAATCAAAGCCAGCATCGCGGAACATTTTCAACGCACCTTGAAAGAACGTATTTGGAAATATTTTACGCATCAACACAACTCTCATGTACATCGACGTCTTACCGCACCTGGTCCAAGCTTAAAATCGATCTTACCATTGGAACATCGGACGTGTCCCATAAAAAGTGACTCCCGACAACGAAGTAACCGTCTTCGAGAGCCTATTTGGTACGTCCCCGACGGTGACTGTGCCCAAGAAAGGTGGAGTGATGGCAGTAGGAGATTGGGTGCGCATTGGCAAAACCAAACGCACTTTCGACAAAAGTTACTTACCCAACTGGACCACCGAATTGTTTCGTGTCACTGAAAGAGTGCGTGGCCGTCATCCTACCATCGATACATTGGAAGACATGAACGGGGAAGTGATAAAAGGAACGTTTTACTTACCCGAGTTCCAGCGTGTGACCAAACAAAAAGACGAAGTGTACAACATCGAAATCATTCTCGATCGAAGAACCCGAAAGGTGGGAAAACGTCGTGTCCAAGAAGTCAATGTAGATTGGAAAGGATATCCGCCGAGTTTTGACTCTTGGATCGACGCTTCGCAAATCATCGACTATAAAAAGAAGTGACCATCATGCCCTGCAACACAGTCTCAAATGCTACCACTATAGTGACCACTCCTTTCCTCAGTTCTTCTGTTCAAGATGGTCAAAAACAACCCTTGTGGGTGTGGTGTGGAGAACGTGTGTCTAAAACGCAAATCGTCTTTTCCTGCCAAATCTTTGTGGTGTATTGTGTCATCGGTGCTGCCATTGCCAATTTGAGTTTGCAACAAGGAGACACACAATTGTGGAAATGATTCACCCTACACAAGTCCTAAATGTCCTTCCAAATCAAAACACTTTTACGGTCGAAGTTCATGACACCGATTTTCAACAATTCGTGAATCAACATCCGTTTGCAAAATCCCTTGGGAAAATAGACTCCCAGACTAAATTGAAGATCTATGACTTCTACATTCCTGCAGGCTATTATTTTAGCGGTCACCATCTGGTGAACGCAATTGTGAACAGGTTCAATGCAATATTTGACAAAACATTGGAGAGAAAAAAAAAGATAGTGTCCAGATCGAGTACCATAGTGTCTAGTCGCTTACTTATTCATTTTTCTACTGAGGGAAAATTGTTGAGCATTACCATTTGTCCAGAAATGTTTTACATTTTTGGGTGGAGACCTCAAGCTGATCAAGGGTAACAAAATACCATCCATTACCAACAACTTGTCTTTTGCACAGTATTTTCAATCCCCGGTAGAACTGAACCAAAGACTGAATTTGATTTTTGTGTACTCCGATGTGTTGGAGTACAACGTGGTGGGACACACCTCCGTACCGTTACTGCCTGTCATTCCTTTCAAAGTGGATTCTGCCACGAACGCTGACGAGGAAGGTGGAAACACCTATCACGTTCACCGCAAATTTGTACATCCTCACTATTTGCCCGTTAGTAAGTCGTATTTTGACACTCAACATTACTAGGAAAGGAAATCTGGGACAAAATATTTCATTCACCAAAGGAAAAGTTACGGTGAAACTCCATTTTCGAAAACGATTGTCTAACCACTTGTAAGTCATTTATCCAATGTACCGAGGAGTCGCTCTGCAGCGAGGACATGGTTTAGGAGATATGTTGAAATCGGCCTTTTGCTCGGTGGCTCCTGTTTTGAAACCGATGGTGACACGGGGATTGCATGCCTTGAAAGATGCCGCATTGACGCAATGCAAAGAATTTCTCCAAAATGTCATCATCGACAAACAAAACCCCAAAGAAGCCATCTTGAGAGCAGGCAAAAATGTCTTGCTTCAAACGGGCAAAGACATTTTGAATCGACGAGAAACTCCTATAAATTCCCCGGACGCTGCCGAGTCAGGCATGTCTGCTTCCTTAGAGCCAAAGCTAGGTCAAGGCAGAAAGAGACGTCGACGAAGACACCCTTCCGGAGGACTTCACACTGATAGACCTAGAAAGACTAAGAAAAGAAGAACCGTCCGAGACTTTGACGTTTTTGATGATTAAAAAGAAACAGAGAGAAAGACTGAAAATAATGCACCGCGAGTCTTGCGCATGTTCCAAGTCGGAACTGGATCTGTTTGCCATGCCACACACCGTGTCAGGCAAAACCTGATACCGAAGCCTGAAGAGATAGAGAATGTCACAATGTTAACAATAACCCAAGGCCTGATAGAAGAGGTCTATAGAGAGGAAATCAAGAAAGAGGAAGAAGAGTGGACAGAGAAGTATATACTTAAGAAGCAGCAGAGAGAACAGCAACAACAGCAGCAGCAGGAACCAGACAGAGGTTTTTCCGACTGCCGTGTAGACAAGAAATAATTCTCCTTCTCTTTCCGCAGAAGCAGACCCTATCCTGTGGGAAAGCCTGCCGCCAGGCAGGGACACAATCTTAGACGATGAAAGATTGCCATAACTCCCCGTCAACACAACAGCCCTTTTCATGGCTACCCGAACCCTCTAGAAAAGACATACTAATCCAATTGCCAAACAATTTATGTGTTTATGTTAAAAAATGGAAGTCTGTATATAAGAACTTAGCTTCTCTGTTTTGTGTCCAAAAAATAGATGCGTCTATCCACATTTCGATTCTCTGTCTTGTCCGATAGTGTATGTATGTGTTTGTAATTAAAAAGTCAACGTGAGTGTTTCATGTGATGGTAATAGTGGTATTGTACGTTTTGGTGTCAGGGAATGTTTTCCTTCACATCCATACTCCAGGGATAAAACGCGAACCATTCGTCAGTCTGGCTACCCGTCGATGACCTGTCAACAGTAACAGAATGAGTAACAGAATTGCTAAATTGCTTGAACTCTAAATGCACCTGGAGTATGTCAGACGCCTCCTGGACTAACTGGCTATGGAGGCAAGCCAGGAAAGTGCCAGACTTGAAGAAGAAGAGGCGGAGAGGAGAAAGAAGGAAGAGAAGAAGAAGGAAAGGATTTTGCCTCACCTCATGCTAAGTCCTCTGTGCGAGGTCAAGCCTGAGACGAGGACACCAACGCCTCCACAGGGAATATCACCACCACAACAGGCACGTCAGTTACAGCCACATCCATAACAACAACCAGTACAGCGTCCACTAGAGGCAAGGAGACCAGATCATCATTCCCGGGCCTGACACAGAAGACAGAGCGAACAACAAGTGTTCACTATCCCACAAACTGAAGACTGGGAAAGTAAAGCCACTCAAACCCGTCTGCACTCCCAACCACAAACATCAATTGGAAAAACGACTGGAGTCCACGATGTGTTGGTGGTGCCCGACCTGGGAGATGTCACCATTAGCCAGGTGCAATTGGAGTTCCAAGAAAAAACAGCCCTTCTCAGGGCTAACCAGATCTCAAGAAAAGAGACACTATTCAAGTTGCCATTTTGTGTGAATGTGGAGTAGTGTGACTTTAAACACTCACTCCTTTACTGATGTGTGTGTGTGTGTGTGTGTGTGTGTGTGTGTGTGTGTGTGTGTGTGTGTGTGTGTTTGTATGCGTTCGCGTACGTTTGTGTGGATAGTAGATATGGTGTGTTTTTTCTTCTCTTCCTTTCTGTGTGGATAGTAGATCTTTGGGTTTTGGATAGTAGATACGATGTTTTCTTTCTTCCTCCCCTTCTGTGTGGATAGTAGATATTGGGGTTTTGTATAGTAGATATGGTGTGGGTATTTTTCTCTTCCCTTCTGTGTGGATTGTTGATATTGGGGTTTCGGATAGTAGATATGGTGCTATTTTCTTCCTCCCCTTCTGTGTGGATAGTATATAATACGTGAAGTGAGTGTAAGGGATGATTTCCTTCACGTCCGTGCTTCACGTATATAATGCGGAGCGTTCGTCAGTCTGGCTGTCTAGCGTTGACTAGTAAACACAAGATGAATTTGTTCAACGACTTGAAAGATAGTTGGTACTAGATGGTGGATGCAGTCTACGTGGTGGAAAGGCTTCAACAGGAATGGAGGTATCCAGTTACCAAAGACTTTGCGACAAGTCAAGTCACCAGCCTCAAAGTAGCCAGGAATCTAGTGAAAGACATGATAGAGGAGGAAGTAGAGAAATTAAGAGGCTTCATCCAGCCTAAGTATGTGAGAATGGGAACATCGAAGCAGGCCCTTGATAATGTCATCAAAGTGAGATGCTTTTTACAGGACCTATCGAATTTCACAGAGTAGACTTTTGTCAAGTGGGGGTTATACCAATTAAAGAAAGCAGAAGAAATGATGAGAAAGGTGACTGAAGAAGAGGTGAAGAAGATCAAAGAGACCTGGGGTTAGAGAGAAAGAATAAAGAAAACAGAAAAAAAAAGATGTGTTTGAGAGACTGAACGAAAACTGGATGAAGGTGCAGGAAAAATTTAGATCCATGGGTCATCCTGACTGGGTACCAGACCATGAAACAAGAAGAAGAAAGGAATCATAGAGAAAGTGAGGAGCTGGTGGAAGAACTATAGAAAATTTCCTAGAAAAGATTTATTCAAACAAATTTGCCATATATGTGTATGAACCCTATCCATCTTGTCCCTATATCGTCCCAGAGGGGTCTTGTCATGCTCATTCCCTTGTCCCTATCCCTCTATGCCCTTTATAGTCCCAGGGTGTTTTTTTCTTCTTTGGTCTCATAGGCCCTATAAATCTTTGCCCCATATCGTCCCAGGCCATATTTCCTTCTTTGGCATGATATGCCATATATCGTCCCCCTTCACTACTTGCATAACACAAATCTTGGGCAATGTAAGCAACTTCTTTCGTCCAAGCCTCGAAACCCAGATTTTTTCCAGCCACGTACATCTTTCCATTGTGAGTGTAACCAGCAAGCGATACACACATCCTCGTAAGCATCCGGAGTGGCTACAATTTCACAAAGAAACTTTTCTTCAAAGAGAGGTCGAGAAGTTTGCAGATAAAAGAGCAACAGAGTGAGTGTCTCGTATACATTTAAAGGAAACACCATCATGTTTTTCGTGGTACTGTGAGGTACAGATCGTACAGAGCCCACAACGAATCGACTGGTAAACGACATCCCAGAAAAGAAGTCACTAAGACACACACCACACGACGACCCAAATTCATTGGATACAGTTCTCGTAAAAGGTGTTGGTAAACCGCCACAGTCTGAATACTGTTATTGATTTCCTTCCACGGCAATTGTTGTATCACTAATGATAAAGGTCGTGGCATGGTAGCAAAGCTTTTATACCTCTTTTTGTCGGAGGTAATAAATGTACTTTTTGGACAGCACTGATAGTACTCCGTCGACGTATCAAAGTAGTTTAGTTACTAGTCCACACACCACACGTCGCACAGACGCTTCTTCTTGAAGCAAGATTTGTTCGTGTAAAAGAGTTTGATAATCCTCTAACTCTTCCTCTGGAATTCTGTGTAGTACGGCTAACTTGTAAGAAGTAGGATCAGTAGCAACCAAAGTCTTCTGGTCCTCGGGCAGTTGAACAATGTCTGACCACATGAAATGCTTTCAAATGAATCAGTCCTCTTATAGAATTCAGGTGCCAGTGGTTAAAAATTGGTGACGTAACGGATGCTGTTGTTCTTTTCGTTGGACTTGTACTTAGACAAACTCCTGGTAAATGCGTTATCTCAGGCAAACCACGAATGTTCTCTTGTAAAGCATCCATGAAGAGATTACTGAGGTCGTCCCACTAAAGGTAGGTAGTGACAGTGAGGAGACCATCGAGCATGTTCCAGGTAAGCGGAATCTTTCTGCTCCCACTGGTGAAGTGACACACCGCAACTGAAGCACTTGACTTTATCGCCTTCGCCCAAGTAGATAAATCCGGCTCTGGCTACTTCTTCGGGGGTAGGTCCTGCCAGATATTTAGGCCACTTTCCTTGGAAAGTTTTGGAAACGACTTTGAAAGTTGCATTATTCAAACGCACAGGGAACGAATATTCTTCTTTCGCTGGTTCATTTCGACGAGGGTATGGTGAAAATCTCAGTAGTTTGTAGAACACTCCGATGGCCTAGTGGTTAGAGCGTCCGCCTCGGATGCGGGAGGTCGTGGGTTCAAACCCCAGCCGAGTCATACCAGAGACTTATAAAAATGGTAATAACAGCTGCCTCGCTTGACGCTCAGCATTAAGAGGTTAGAGTTAGGACTGGTTGGCCTGGTGTCAGGATAATGTGACTAGGTGGGACATCATGCTACATGTCTGTGGCATGATGCCCCAGTGCTAGACATCACTAAAAACTGCCACACTGCAGACATCGTAGCATCGTTGCGATATGACTGAAAAATTCTTAAAGTTACGTTAAAAATCCAAATAACACACACACACACACACACACACACACACACACACACACACACACACAGGCATTACCTACATTAGGAGGACCTTGTAATCCACATACATTAGGAGGTCCACCTCAGGGAAAGCATCTATACACTTCCTTTATAGAGGATTTTATTTGATTTTAGACGAAAACATGTCCTCGGGGTCTAGATGTTTTGAAAAACTACATTTTTATTTGACTCATATGATGTGTTTTCCACATACATTGGGAGAATGACACAAATGTGTTAAATGGCGTACACTACGGGGACACAGGTTTACACACCATTAGCACACTACTCTTGAGAGGACTTCGCAGAATTACCTCCTCCTTGTCCAAGGGAAACTTTCAGAATTCCATTTATTTCGTAAATTGTATTTATTTCATTGATCTCTGTTTCCAATTTTACTTGGTGAGGTATAAATAAAAAGAGAAACAACAAAATGTAAGTATATACATTTTCCCTGTGTTTGTTTTATTTTAGTATAAGCCATTCCGATGACTACAAATGACCCAGTAACAGCTATATATCACTTGTCGTTTTTTAATTTTATGAGACAATTTAAAATTTTAGGGATTTAATGGATAAAAAAAGACAACAAAAACATGCGAATACACAACAATAAATTGTTTTGGCAGAAGATATTTTAAAATTGTCAAACTTTGTCAGTTTAAGACTATATTTTACTTGAGAAAGGTAAACTTAAAAATGTTAAAAATAAGGCAGCCAGAATCGTAGCCAATACAAAACAAATAGTAACTGTTGAAGTTTTATGTCGAGAAAAATAAGAAAGTCATGGATCCAGACTACAAAAAACACCAACTTACATTTCTATGCAAAATGGCAACTGGTTCAAGGCTTCCATATTTATAATATCTCCGATTGCACCAGTTGTTGGTGACAGCCGTGACGTAAATAGATTCCAATCAATGCATTAATAAAAGAGTCATTAAACAATCGTGACAGTCATGTTCCCAGACACTGTTTTTGGGTAGAAGGAAATATCAAATTTTTCCTCCTCAACTTAATACAAATTGCATCTCAATTAATGAACAATCATTTAAAAAGTATTTAATTGGATTATTTCTGTATTTATGTTTAATTGAAGAAAGTATACGACACATATTTTTGTCTTGCGAATATTACCCAGAACAACGCCATGTAATGTTCCAAACCTTACTCCATATAGTAATTTAACCTTAAATATCTAAAGTATGTTAACACAATACTCCCATATGAAAAAAGCATTCGTGTTTTTAGGTCAATCAAAATTTGATTGACTATCATGCCTGCTGAGATTCGAACAAACAACCTTTCGCTCAGAAATCAGACCACAAAACAAACGATATTTGTCTTTGCTGAACTGAGTTTTCGACTATCTGTTTGTCATTGTTGTGGTATCTTTTGGCAGTTTAATTTTTTTTATATAAGGATAGAAACGATGTTATTGCGTGTGTATAAAACAGTGCTGAAATTCATAACTCAGTATGATTTTTTTTTTCATTTCTTACGTGTGTTAAACATGCTTGAAAATGATTTATACCGTAGAAACTTATTAATTGTTAACCCAGGATATATAACTGTCTCATTTCTAGAAAGACCGCTCCGGTAGCCTAAGTAGTTAGAGCGTACGCTTCGGATGCGGGAGGTCACGGGTTCGAACCCCGGAAGAGTAATACCAAAGACTTATAAAAATGGTACTAACAGCTGTCTCGCTACGCGCTCAGCGTTAAGAGGTTAGTGTTAGGATTGGTCGGCCTGGTGTCGGGATAATATGACCGGTTGGGACATCATGCTACATGTCTGCGGCATGATGCCCCAGTGCATG
>JAECUM010022819.1:0-23650 GCA_016617855.1 Megalonaias nervosa | reverse complement strand
ATATATATGATAAAAGAAAACTAAAATGAGCTCTTTCCTTGTAAAAAAAAAAAGCAACAAATATATAAGAAATTCTATATAACAGCCCTATTTCTTCAACTTTCACAGCAATCTCATCACCTTTTTGGGTAAGCTTTGAAATAATCTATGGAAAGTTCATTTTCCTAGTCGGCTTGCCCTACACGGCCTGCTTTAATAAAATCTGTACACCTCTGACTATGCATGATTTGCATTTTAATTTATCACAGATCCCCTTTTTATTCAGCCCGTCTTCAAACAACAGTGGCCAAATGTTTACTTCACAAACAAAAACAAACATCCCACCTATACACTCTTAAAACTTGTTGCCCAGCTGATGTAAAGTAAACTATGATTTCAAAGGAATAAAAGCTGCTAAATCAAATATGTTTTTCATATAAATCACTGACTGGATTTAACTTACCCATCCACCATTGTCAACTATCCAGTGACCAAGTTTACTGCCCACATATTTCCCTACATAAAGTGCAATTTTTTCTTCGAAGTCCGGCTGGCTCTGTCTAAAATATGCTGCCAACCGTGCAGCGAAGGCATACACAGCAATAACTCTACCCCAGTTTATTTGTCCATCTTCAAAAATTTCATTTGCAACAGTCACAAAGACATCAAAGGCGTTATTTCGCACCTCTCCGATATTTAATTTATTCACCATTCCCTTGAAAGCAATATCATGTCTGTCAGAAATTTCCTTCACAGTTTTCCTCATGGTTTTGCAGTATCTGTCCGGGCATTTCTTATCCGTCTTTTCATAACCAGACACGATATCACTAGCAATGACTTCGGCTTCTCGTCTCACAATATCAAGCGGTGACGAAGCTTGGTTCGGTGTTTGTGTTGATTCATCCAAACTAGAATTGAGCCCTTGATAGCCAGGAAGAAGACCCAGCTGTTTATAAATTTCAGCAAAACTATTTTTACCGTTTCTGGTCGTTTTTACCGACATGGTGTTTATCTCGATGGTCCCTGGACACTGGTGTTTTGAATTTCGGTCATTCAGATTGACATTCTGGTTTTCAAAACCAACTTTGGAGATAAAAGTCTTCTCTACCAACTCCTGTCAATCCGCCGAAACCAGAAGATGGCGACCAGTCGGCAACCTATTTTATTCCCGTGATCATGTGATCTTCCCGAATGCTATGCTTAGAAGCACGATAATGAACAAAAATAGAAACCGGAATTCGACCTCTCTTAAGACTATCTCAAAAGGTGATGCAACTTCGATGAAATATTTATAAGTGGTTTGCTAGGCTCAGTATTGAATGTATGCTGATCTTAATAATGATAGTTTAAAAATAAACGATAAAGTAACGAAAAGTATGGATATATAAAACGTAATTTTTATTGTCACATACTGTGAAAATACTTTTTAAATACTAGTTCGCTCAAGTGGGTTAAAAGAATAAAAAAAGATTTTTACAAAAATAAAACATTTTTGTTACACATAGGAATTCTTTTTACATAAGTGCACGAATAACGTTGATAGATGTATAAGGCGCTCTAAACTGCAACAGTTCAGCAGCAGGAAGCAGAAATTCTATGAACAATTAATAGTAAAAACTTAAGCGTATACACTTCCTTGTATTTGGCATCATTAAGATTTGTTGAGGTTCTGCATCCGTGTGTTCATTTGATATACCATATTGTAGCCATTTGGCTACACTATCTAGTTTAGAATTACGAAATTTCAATGTTCATGTGTTTTGAAAAAAAAAAAGCACAACCGCAGAGAACTAAGTAACTTTGAAAAATAATCGGAGAACAAGTAAAACATATAAAAAAAATTTTGTTTGCTTTATATGATCTTCTTACTTATAATCCTTTATTATTCTAATTGATTATTTTACTTTTATTTCGAAATTTAACATTAATGACTCTCAAGAACAATTTATACAATCATCTCTTTACGAAGATGGAAGTTTTGGCTATTAAAGATTTTATATGTACATATTAGACACTAACTCAACTGAGATATTACAAACTGAATTCCAACCGAGATTTTTCAATTTGAATTTCTCAGAAAAAAATCCTACCTGGCATTTCTCAGAGTTCAACAAAATACAGAATATCTGCTTGACATCATGTGTCTAATTACATAATATTTCAAGACTGAAATGATACGACAATGTCTGCTGATGAAAATTCCATAAATTACTTGGCATTTCTGTTTCCTTATAGATATTTTTAAAAAAATGTTTGTTTTGTTTTGTGTGTGGGTTGTTTTTTTTTCTGGATTTTTTGTTTGTTTGTTTTTTTGTTTTGTTACTGTCCAACACAGGTGCTTCAAATAAACAATTTTGATACGACCCCAGCTATTTTCAACGAAAAGGAGTACCCTACGTTCTTAATATAGAATGGTGTTATGACATCACAGTCATATTGGCTGTCGATTGGCCCATAACTGTATCTCTTAGTTGCAAACAATTTTTTAGGTCATGTCCGTGACTTACATGTGAAAATACGTATTTTCCGCCATTTTCATTTTGCGCCAGTATTTTCCTTTCGTTTCCATTACCAAAGAACACATAAATACTTGATTGTAGTCTAGTCGAAACAGTGAGAGTGCCATCCCTAACAGCTGAAGGTAAGCCCCTTTTTCATGTTGTCTATGGAGACCTTAACAATTTTGATACCTGTTTGTGAAAGAGGGCTTACTACATTATTTGTTGGAAACTTAAACTTGTTGGTGAATACACCATACTTCACGGGGTAAAAGTTATAGAATTCATTTCTTATTTGTATTTGTTTCTATTTATATGTCGTATCACCTATAATAAACGGACAAAAGTATGTTAATATGGCAACTTTCGTTTACGACAGGCCCCACCCACCCCTGTCATTATTGCCTAATTTTGGTTACACCCCAGCATTTGAGAACAACAAGAAAGAAAAACATAATGGAGAGAGGGAGAGGTTGGAAGCGGAGCCAACTCCCCTCCTTAACAAAAAATGTGGGAAAGAACCTGAACGATTCCTAGAGCAAGTTTTCTTTACAGTAGGAAGGTTCACATTATGTTACCTTCGCTAGCCAAGATTCCGATATGGGATAATGCATCGGAACCTTGGCCAGCGAAGGCGCAAACATGTCTTTCGACAGGTTTAAGCTTCATTTATTCGTTCTTTCTTTCAGCTTTGCTTCAGCGTTCGTATCATATTTTAACAAAATGGAGAAGGTTTTGTGGGCGATATTTAACACTATGTCATGAAGTTCTCCTTTGCAGTTCATATTTTTTTTTTCTCACTTTTTTTCGATTTATTCCTTTGCTTTCGTTCTGCCGTAGGAAGAATAAAGATAGCGGCGATGACAACGGTGACAGCGTCATTATTATTATTATTATTATTATTATTCCAGAGATCGGAGAGTGTTATGGGTTTGAAATCTGAAATGAATGATGTGAAAAAGGATGTGTTTTCTGATATTGTAAATCGTCAAGTCGCTGAAGTTCACCTGATTCGGAGAAATTCTGCCCCAGCTTCCATGTTCTTCAAAAGAGGCGAAGAAAGGAAAGACATAAACGAATCGCAAGAAACTAACCGTGAAACCTTACTTTTATGTGGGAAGATCTTGCGAACAATGGGTGATGAGCAAACTTGTAAGACATTTGGCAAGCATTTGAGAAACATGGGGGATGCAATGTATAGTAGGTATACAATGGGTCAGATTTTAGCCCAAGTGGAAGATGATCGCCGAGATATGAACCAGAATTTTGATATTCCGATAATACTGACGGATAGAAGGCCGAGCTCCAGGTAGAATTTAACTGAGTCTTCCTGTAATGAAAGATTTGGATTAAAGACAAACAAATGGTGCGTTATACAAGTTACTGAACTTGTTGCCTTAGCGGCGGTCATTTTTAAATGTTGCCGGACAAAATGAGAAGCTGTTCATATGAAAGGTCAACGATTTTTCACCAAAGTTCAGTAATTTATATTTACAACTAGCAAATAGAACTCTGTAATTGAATGACTGCCAAAGTTGACAGATGATTTTCATTCGAAAGATTTGGACTTTTTCGCAAAGGGTTTTAGAGAAGAGGCATTTGGGAATTGGTCCTGAATTTGAACTGAGACTTCTTACAAATCGGCCATGCCATTCATTTTATCTGACTCTGGATCACTGCATATATTGCTTCAAGTATTATAGATGCATGTTCATAGATATTGCTTCTTATACTTGGCAATCTTCACATATATTTTCTTTTTTACACGTTTATATTTCATTTGTTTCCACCTTGTATACACCTTTAATTAAATTTCATTTTATTTTGTTATATACTTTGGTTTGCTTGTTGCTTAATTTTTTCCTGCAAATGAAAAAAAAAAAATCAACGTAGATGCAAAGATACGACAAAAAGGCTTATCCAGACTAAATACATTTTTAGGCTTGGTAATGTTTAAAATCTAACTGCTAAAACATCTGTACTAGAGGTCATATATATTTTCAAAAAAATTGACACAAGTTGAAAACATCTACTTAAGTCATGATAGAGACGTAATAAGAACGTTTAGTTAATATAAATGTATATACACACACACTCTCTCTCTCTCTCTCGCTCTCTCTCCGTGTATACTGCATGTATTTATGTAATGTAAGAACATTATACGGAAGGCTAATCAGTCCTGACTGTGCTTTCATGGTCGAGGATGCATAAATCTTCTAAAACATAACAGGTCTGAATGCGGCACGTGTTTAAAGAGGTATGTGAAAATTTGTGGTGTAAAATTGAGTGTGAAGAAATTGCCAGTCATTGAAATGTATAGGTGTTACCTAGACAAAGCACACACACACACACACACACACACACTATATGTAAAACTGAGTGTGAAGAAATTGCCAGTCATTGAGATGTATAGGTATTACCTAGACAAAGCACACACACACACACACACACACACTCTATATATATAACAGAGACGGCACCAGGTGGGAGGACAGTAGTTGCCACAGTGTGTCGTTGAAAGTTTTTTGTTTTTTCGTTTTCGGCAGATGAGATTTAATAGTTCTTTACCTCGCCTTAGCTTAACGGGGGAAATTCTTCATTAACATATTTGGCGGGGGAAGGTTGGCAACTGACATAAAAACCCTTTATGACAGAGTAGGGGCGCCATTAAAGACCATTTCCTCCAGGCGTCTCGAATTTTCGCGCCGGCAATGATAAATCTAATCAAAATATTATCGAGTTTCCTTACCCACCTTATCACCCTAAATCAATTATCAAAAGTTTAAAGGTGCGCTAATTGTTATATGACCGTTCCATAACCAAGGTGTCATTTTCACATAGAGAGAGTTGTCTTTTTAACAAGCTATTAAAAAATGGTCTATACACTTGGGATCAGCGGGCAGTCCAGTTTCCGCAATTTTTAGGCACGAACAGGGTGAAGGTCGGTTCAAAACTGCGGAGACACCAATTTGTGCCAGTTTGTTGCCAGTAAAGAGTCATGACCATGTAAATGCATGAATTCATGATATTTATGACGTTTTGTTTGGAGACTGATTTCTTGGAGTGTACTGTAAACATTAACTATTCTTGAAAGTGTTCGTCTAAGCTTTGAACCTTTGTTTGAACGCTTCGATAGATTTTAACCGCTCCGGTGGCCTAGTGGTTAGAGCGTCCGCCTCGGATGCGGGAGGTCGTGGGTTCGATCCTCGGTCGAGTCATACCAAAGACTTACAAAAATGGTACCAACAACTGCCTCGCTTGGCGCTCAGCATTAAGAGGTTAGTGTTAGGACTGGTCGGCCTGGTGTCAGGATAATGTGACTGGGTAGGACATCATGCTACATGTCTGCGGCATGATGCCCCAGTGCTAGACATCACTATAAACTGCCACACTGCAGACATCGTAGTGATATGACTGAAAAATTGTTAAAGCTACGTTAAAAATCATAATCACATCACATCACAGAGATAGATTTTTGACAATTGTTGTCTACTTCTATGTAATTCTTAAACCTACGTTTTAGCATTGGGTTTTGATGGCGTGCATATGCCTCATTATGACATATAAACGAATTGTTTTTCCTGGTTCTACTCTGAACCCTCGTCATTACTGCCGCTCTGTTAGTTCTTGTACGTACAATCTGAGATCGTCCTTTATTTGTCCATAAATTTGTTTATAGTAAAACTATTTTAACTTAACATTTTATGGTATTTAGAAATACTGTACTAGCATTTTAAAATGTGTTCCGGTTGCCTTCTTTTTATTTCTTCGTGCCGCTGACTACTCTGACACTGTCAGCCTTGGGATTTCACGCATCAAAACAGGCCAGAAATGTTGACAGCGACATTGGTAGTTCACGCCTTTCTACTGCAAATATGCAGGCCTTATCAAGTGATAACACGTTGGGCTCCTATGATTCTTTTGACGAAATGAAAAGCCACCCGATCCCTACATTGTTAAAGCCTTCAAGGCTAAATTTGTTAACACTGTTAAGGCTCTCAGGCGTTAACAACGTATACTTTCATACTGTACAGTATACGTTATATGCCCTTAAGGCTTAACATTGTTAACTGCCACTTGGACTGCTCTTACGCATGTGCGTCATTTTCTATCAAACATCCGGCGACATCGGATTGAGCATACGTTACAGGGCTCCAGAGCTGAACATTCATTGAATATTTTCCGCATGTGCTTTAATATTTCCTCAAATGTTTTTCTGGAATTTCGTATTATTACACCCCAGTTTTTATTACGATTGAGGGCAGTATCCTAATCAGTTCGAGATTAGTGTTTTTAAATACAGAAATAAACTAAATCTTAATTTGGCTTACATTTCCTTTAAATATAATGAAAATGGATTGGCTTACTTCGTGATTGCCTTTCACATAGATCGAAAGACTAACTCTTTGATTTAAATCAACTTAGTGTACGTGTTTATGTACGTCTGTTGCAGATGTGTGTGTATATATATATATATATATATATATATATATATATATATATATATATATATATATATGGTTAAGGGGTAATGAGAAGCATGCCAATTTATTTTATAATAACAGCAAACTTTAATCATGCATAAGCCACTTCTTGTTTGTGTGAACCGCTTTGTCAGAGCAGAATATCAAAAAAGGCCAAGAACTGTTGGAAATGAACACAATAAAAGATGAGTTGGGGGAGTGTATTTTGAGTGCCAAACCAATCATTTGTGCAACGAATTATCACAAATAGCTTAATCAAAATCCTCGAAGTAAACTTTATACAAAAAAACCACTGGTTAGTTTTATTTATTTCTTTAATGTGGAATTATTTTGATTTGGCTGCGATCTCTTATCGCCTGAAAAACAAAACAAAAAGTACAAACGCGCCCTCCCCCCACCCCCCACGTTTAATTGGCTCTTAAAACGTCCTAAGACATCGGAGCACTTTCGGGTCTTTCCGCCAATGATCGGTAAACACAACGATTTCGGAAGAAAAGCCACGATGTGTTCCGATTGACCCTGTTTTAAGACCGCAATTTGTTTATCTCTCTCTCTCTCTCTCTCTCTCTCTCTCTCTCTCTCTATATATATATATATATATATATATATATATATATATATATATATATATATATATATATATATATATATATATATATATATATATATCTTTAAATACGTTGACTTTTAAGCAACGGGTGGTGCGTGGTCAAAGATCAAGTAAAGACGAAAGTGATAGGACAGTTACACCAGTTTTCCATATTTGGAATCAAACAATGGTAAATGTATCAATGTTGTGTACTAGGCAAGTCCATTATTTTGCGTTCATGTAATTAATTTTCATTTGTTGCTTATGTAACTAAAGGTACGGAAAGAGAATGTACATCTTGTTTGGGAAGGTGGGCGAGTGACGTCTTCCTACCCTGGACCAACAGTTAGTTCTCTTTTTTTTTCTGACATTATTGGTAGCCACCAGTAAAGACAGGAAAAAGGCAGATAACTATTTTTTGGTCCATCTCCTACTCCACATGGACTTGTTTCGTTGCGTACAATGTACCTTTAATAATACATACACCGCCTTCGGGCTTTTATGCGCACTTGAGGTTTCCTTCATCAGGATTGACGCAAAACACATACTGAATTCGACCGACTGACGAAAATCAAATACTGCAATATTAACCGTTTGAAAAGAGGCAATTGTCTCAAGAATATTCTGTTCAAAGTAATATCAATTTTTGACACACGGGATACCACCCGTGTTTTCATGACTCGCGATATGTCGGCCTATTCTGCGCATAGCTTTCAATGATGTAATGTTTATGCATCGGGCTATGGAAATGAAACTTTGGATCACTTCTGTCAGCATTTTAGTTGAGCAGTTGGGTCAGGTTTATAGCTGGTTTTACAAAATTCAACGTAACAATGCCAGTGAATGGCAAGAGATATTAAGCAAACTAAACTGATATTGTAAAAAGATCTGTAAAAGTTTAAGATTTAATAAAAAATAAGCTATTATGTTGAAGAGAAACAACAAATGAATAGGATGTAATGTGTTTACGTCTCATTTATGGGAAAACAATACTAAAGAATTTAGAAATAGACTATACACCAGGGAATTTCTTGAGAATCCCATTTGAGCAGCAACTTGACAAGTTAGCAGACAATAAAGTAGCCATGGGACAACTGTTTGGAAAATCAGAAACATGGATTAACAAGCAGTATTGCTCTATGGTAAACATTTCCATCTTTTAAATAATGTATTTATTTGTACGATTCTAAAAGATAATTAGGTTTTTCTGGGTTACAAGTTCAAGAAGGTCATGGAGTGGGTCTTCATGTTGAGATTTAGAACTCACATTTTCATATGCATTTAGGTAGAAATGTGTGATATTTTTGTACACTTTATGAACATTACTTTCATTAATTAAAGGACAATTGATCTTTCTTGATACCAATTGGAGGTTCGACCAAAACAACACATGATCCAATGCATATAGAAATGACGTGTTGTTGCACAGCATTACATGATGTGCAGAATTGGCCAACATGCAGGTATTATTCAATTCTGTTAGTAGAAAAGGGGGGACTCAACCCCATTCCATTTCTCTGAATCGGCTTGGTTAACTTGGGCAGATCCAGTAATATCGAAGCAGGACATTGATTGTGTAAACAAATAGTCATGGGGTGTTTGGTATGGAGCCTCAGTATTTGGGCACTGCGATGTGGTTGCAGCATTTTAAATGTTTCTGTGGCATAATTTTAACCACCTGGGGCCCTGAGTCACCGAGTGGTCTAAGTAGCAAACCTTTACAGATCAGTGACACCTCAGCTCTGTCCACATGGATTCAAGTCTCAGGCTTGGCCAGCGTCTGTATGTGAGAGCTTAATGTATGTCATTGCTAATCCTTCTAAACTAATCTGATGATTGCCATAGCATTTTACAAACATATTCCTCCCACAGCCTTGTTTGATCCCATAGTCTTGTTTATCTTAAATGAAAATGGTGCTGCTCAGATGTGCAGTATGGTTGCCAGTAGTCCTCTTTCACTACTCCTCCTTTATGAGGAGTCATGTGTGTCTGTGTGTGATTTTGATTTTTAACATAGCTTTAAAAAAATTTCAGTCATATTGTTATGTGGTCTGCAGTGTGACAGTTTATAGTAATGTCTAGCACTACGGCATCATGCCGCAGAAATGTAGCATCACGTCCTACCCAGTCACCTTATTTAGACACCAAGCCAACAATTCCTAACACTAACCTCTTAATGCTAAGCGTCACGTGAGGCAGCTGCTAGTGCCATTGTTATAAATCTTTGGTATTACTCAGCTGGGGTTTGAACCCACGACCTCCTGCATCTGAGATGGACGCTTTAAGTTGAACCATTTCGTCACCGGAGCTGTTTTGAGAAGTCATTGAGAATTCTTGAGTATTTATACCCATTTTGATCCTTGAGTATTTATACCCATTTTGATCCTTGAGTATTTATACCCATTTTGATCCTTGAGTATTTATACCCATTTTGATCCTTGAGTATTTATACCCATTTTGATCCTTGAGTATTTATACCCATTTTGATCAAGTCTTTATAGAATAAGCTAGGCAGAGCCTGAATAACAGAAAATTATTTTCCATTCTTGCTGATATATCTACATGTATTACCATATTGGAGCCATAATCAATGCATATAAGATACCTTGACAAGAACATTTTTAAAACGAAAATTAAGATCTTGCAAGAAATAAATATGTTATACATTATTTGATTTTTTTCCCATTCAAATGATTAAAATGCATATAACTCAACAAATCAAGGCAAGAGATTGAAATTTTGGGTCAAATGAAAATACGGGTGTGACAAGTGACTTTTCTGAAAGAACTTGTTCTGGACAACAACAAAAGATTAACCAAATGTGCAGTAATTGCACATTATAATGGCAAGTCCTACCATTGACTACCTTAAAAAATTTCCTCTACACATAAACCACTCCATTCTTCAAACCTATAGGGGAAATCCCCCACCCCATTTTGAGTCCTACACAGTACCTTAATAAATTCCTGTTTTAGATACCTCAATAGTCTGGAACAGACTACAACCTGCTAATCTATTGTAGCATATTATGTCTTTCTTGCATATGTATTCTGTGAGGTCATTTTGATGAAAATTAATATCTAACAGGAGTAATCATGTTATTAAACAAGGCTTTATGCACTTGCACAACAATTCATGCATTGTCAGCAATTTGATGATCACATTGACAGACTTTGGGGTTCATTTCCCCCCCCCCAAAAAAAAAAAAAAAAATTTCTGAAAATATATATATACAGTAGTTAATGTAATGGTTTAAGGTCGAAACTTTTTGAAAATGAATTGAAAAATAGTAAATTATGACCACAAGAAAATATATGTTTATGTATAGTTTTTTGTTCTTGACTTTGGATCTAAGTGCATTTCCTGCTTGAAATTCATTCCAGTCCAGCAATACAAGATCAATGTATGTGTGTAAGAATTCATACCAAGGCCTTCCACACATCATAATCAAATTAAAATGGAAAAAGAAAAAGCACATCAATATGTTCTACTTTGATTGTTACCAATTTGTAAGCAACTTTATATCAAAATAAACTTGAATAATTACCCAAAGCAAATTATCAAAAATCACTGTATGACAAATTGCAGATTTTTCTCAATGTTCTTCTTCTCTTTATTACAAACTTGAGAAGAAACTGACTTTTTTGGTTCTTCAAATACCAAAGCAAATAGATTTCTTATATGATACCTTCTACTTCATTTTTGGTTAAGCCACTTGAATAATTTTCAATGAATTTATCCACTTCCATCTGGTCCAAAAAGAAATTTCCTTCATGCTTGGGCTTAGAAGTGGTATATCCTGATGCAAGCTTCCTCACCAGCTGGAAATCGGCATCAAATGACACTATCTTCTTGGGATTCTAAAATATTGGCCACAATAATATTGATATATTTTAAAAATTAAACATGTGTACATTTATTATCTTGCTTGCAAGAATGTTGTGAAATGAGAAACTCTAGTATGTTTAACATCAGTGATCCTGATCTTCAACATGATGATTTAAAAATACAACACTGTGTTTCAAAAGTGCAATATATATTAAGTTGCAATGACAACATCCATCGAGTAGAATTAACAGTGAAGTTAATCTCGGCCATCAATGACATTAAGACTGATTGGTGCCTTTCTTATTCTAAATGTGTGTAAAATCTGGTTGACAGAATATAACTTTCGCAATTGCATTGAGAAGAAAACTTGTAAGGAGCAGTCCATTTAGAATGCATGACAAAATACTGCCAATTTCTACCCACCTTCCCATATTTAATGGTGTACTTTTTCCTACCCCCATCCCTGCGAGTACATTTTGGCTTTTATACATGATCACACCCACTTAATATGCAAGTGCAATGCACTGAATGGAGTACTACACTCTTATTAGCCAATAAAAATGATGTACTGCACGTATTTATAACTTATTTTCTTGATGCTTTTCACTTTTAAAATTGGTAGCGGGGTGTAAACAAACTGGAAGGTCTGCCGATACTATAGGCCATTTGTTGTTGGCTAAGGCAAACTGGTTTTACTCGTAGCTATAATATAGTTTATGTCATTAGGCACATATGTACTAAATGGTCTTACCCACCCACCCCACCCCCCATGCACACATATGCAAATTTCAAACCCACCTACCCCCTCTGTGCACAGGTTTTAAATGAACGACTCCTAAATGTTCAATAAGCATATTTCTGAGACCAAGAGGTATGCAAGTATAACACCCAACACTACGAAGCATAATGTATAAACAATCTGAAAACAACTATTCTGCTAGAGGGAACCAAAACTTTAGGAGTTTACATACGCTAAAATTTTATTTGTTTACATTATTCATTAGTAACATAGAAAGGACATATATTAATCTCCTGGTACATCATTTCTCACAGCACTGGACTCAATATGTTATATTTGATGAACAAAGTTTAATACTGACAAAAAAATTACGACAAAAGGTGGAAATATGTTAAAAAAATTTATAATCCATTTTCTATATAAAGTGGAAGATAATAAATGTACCTGAAAGCATGCTGGACACTGAGTCCCTGTACAAAGATCTTCACAAAGATGCTTAGGGTGGCGAAGTCTGTGTTGGAAATTACGATACTGGATCAGGCACTCTTTCATCAAAATTTTGTACACATTGTTCACCTGGAAAAGAGAAAACTATAATAAAATTGATATCAGATTTATGTTCACTTCTGATTCTATTAATAAAATCTGCCTGCTCAAAACAGTTTTCCTCTCAACATGCTATATTACAATAATTTTTCTCATGACCGACTGAGTGACTGAACACAGCTAAACAATGTAGACAATTATGTATAACACTTAGCATGACACAACAAAGTATGAAACACTTGGATGCGAAACAGAACAACTGCAATTAAGAAATCACTGTAAACTCATTCTAAAATTAATTATCAGAACATCTTTTACATTTCTAACTTAACAATATATACAATAATAAAATGAATCTTACACACAGTTTTGAAAAGTAAATGAAATAAAGCCAATATTATCATACTCTATTTATCCAAAAGTCCCTGTGTCCATACTACATCTGGAAACAAATTTCAACTAGTACTCTTCAGTGATTCATTGCAGCATTAAAACTTCAATGTAATTAGAACTAAACAATTACTTCAAATCCAGGAATTAAGCATTTCTCATTAAAAATAGTGTCTGCAAGAGCTTAAGATTTCTCCATGACATGCTTTTGACTAAATATATATAAATTTAAGAAAATATTTCAATCTACCTCTTGAAATTTAACATGTAAGCATCTTCCTCAGACTCAATCAGGCCTTGCTGATGTTTAGAGTGCTTAGCTTTCAAAGCTTCACAGAATCCTTTAGCAGACACCTGGCACTCCAACATAAGTGCTGTCAAACACTCAAGAAGGCCTATGTGGAAAGCAAGCACTGGCTTCTTTGGTGATGATGGCCACAAGTAGCTTCTCAGCATGGTCTCAGCTGGAAGTTCACAATTGCAAAATTGCATGACTCGCTTATGTTGTCTGCCTGGAAGAAAATGCATGTAGAACATTCAGGGCTTTGGTTCCAGTCATATGAACATATATATAGTCATTTGTTGAAAAATTCAACTTACAATTAGCAGGGAATACAGACAACTGTATCATGTCATAGAAGGCATTGGAAAAATTGTTCCCATACATTGTTGCTTGGAGATCAAGGAACTGATACATAGAATCAAGAAAAAGATAATGTTGGTTAAGGGTATGTTAGATGTCTTCCCAATGTTAACATTTTAACAAAAATCAATATATTTTCTCCTTAAACCACGTGTAAGTCATTTACAAAGTTTAGGTCTTTGACACAGAACTGATCTTCGTGGGCAGAAACCTATTTCATTTTCAGTCACTGTGAACTTTTCCAATGACATGCTGATCCTGAAAATGATAGGCTTCCTCCTTAGCCAAAGTGAAAACCAGCCAAAACATCTGGTAATGGTAAATGCCAGAGTTATTGGTGTGGAAATGATACAGGGAACATGTATATATATATATATATATATATATATATATATATATATATATATATATATATATATATATATATATATATATATACACATCATTACAGAATAGTTTGCACCTTGGGCACACACATACAAATTTTCACAGCATCTTTTTTAATGAATTTTCTACCATACAAAATCTGGAGGGATATAAAAAAAGACAAAGGAACCACATCACCAAGTTATAACTTACCAATGTGTCTATTTCTAAAATGATCCATGCAGAAGGGTATTGAAACTGAACCTTCTGCATATCTTGCATTGTAATCTACCAGTACTGTATATGATTTAATCCACTAAATTTGATTCCAGTTTATTTATGTATTCATTTGGAGGGGATGCATAAATATCAGACATTCTTAATTTCAAATGTGACCTATTTCATTTAGTTGTAACATATGCATTCTATCAGCTGGATTCAAGGAGTTTTGGGCCGAGATTTTCAAACAATTAAATGACTTTTCAAGGACAATATGAATTGTATTGAAATTCAAGGATTATTTTTTAAAGGCAACTAACCAAATTCAGGATATTTCAATTTTGAATTAACAAATATACCTCGCTGTATGGGTGTCTGTATAATGTATATATACTTAATCTCCTAATATAACTCGCTGCATGGGTGGTCTGTATAATGTATATATACTTAATCTCCTAACATGATCAAACATTTTAGCACTGAACAATATCTTAGGATTAAATTCACTGGTGAATATCAGATCAATTGCTCCCACACCGCAGAAAGTGACAGCTTCTTTCTAAAATCACAAAGGTTTCAGACATATAACTATTTATATATAAACATATTATGACATATTACCTTTGTCATCTATTATAACAATGTCTTGGTGATAGCTGGATATGCAACTATGATTGTCTGGTCATGTCCACACTGGTGTATCCGCATGAACATATATGAAGGTACCATTCTGTGAAAAGAGAAATCACGATTATAATCTTATTCGAATAACACATCTGAAAAAGTAAAATTGAAAATAACGACCTGTCAGCACATTAAAGTTGAATAAATCTGCTCTTTTGTTGACAAAATCTGAAAAAGCGAAACTGCTTATTTTGCCTTCCCACAATCTGCTATAGGAAAGATAAAACCTTGGACAAAAACCTAGATTTACAGCCTAAGGTTTCAGTTCCAAAGAAATCTAGTATGAAATCTGTCCAAGCAGAACTGGACCTTACTGTATTTTCAAAGAAAATTTTCTGCCAATAAATACATAAAGGTGTACTTTTCTGATTGTTTTTTTCTTCATTAAGTTATCAGCATGACTTTTCCAATACCACCATTGTTCAGATTATACCTTCTCCATCCTTATAACTTTTATCAACCAAAGATCTGCATAAACTGAATAGGTTTATATACAGTGCATCTGGATACATTCCTATCGAAGTAAGTATATACAAACTTTACTTAAAAAATAAGCACAAATGCTTATTATCAAGGCTTTACAGTATTTAAAGATTTCTGATAAACAAAGAATAAACCTTTCAAGCAAGATGTATGTTGTATAATCTTTTTTACTTTATTGTTATACCTTAAATGCTTCAAACATGTGAAGATGAGGCAGGCTGTGGAAAATACCAATGCAAGACTAACAATATAGTGCTGATGTACCACAATCCATACAACGAAATATTTGGTCAACAATCTGTGTACATGAGATGCAGGTGTGGCTAGGAGGCATAAAGGTCACTTCCATTCCAGTGTTCAAAAGTTGATCCTGGATTGCAGTCCAGTTTTCCACTCTTTTGGACTTTTGCTTCTGGTATGTGGTCAATTGGGCACATGGATCTCAAAATAAAGAAAATATTTAAGTTAACTAGCAACGTGGAAATGTAGATAAACTCTTGCTTTGCATACTATGATGCAACCACATTCATGGATAGATAGACAAATGTGTAAAACATCATGCAACCAATGTTACATATAGTGAATAAATTTTAAAACAAACCTATGTACACAACACTTCCAAAATAGATCAAAACTGCAATTATTGCTTAAAAAGTGAAAAATATATTTGGAATTGTTTAAATATGCATTTAAAGTCTATACACATTTAAAGTCTATTATAAGTGAGGGCACCCTCTGTACGAGAAAGGGCATCTGCTGCATATATATATATATATATATATATATATATATATATATATATATATATATATATATATATATATAGATATAGATATAGATAAGTTACTTTATTATATTTATTAAGTTATGACTCTGGGGCTAATTTCTTGGTGGTGAGGGCTGTGGGGAGGTTATAGAGATAGACCCCAGGGTAACAATGCATGACCAAGGTGTTCTAGTATGATATGTGCTGATATCTTAGTCACTTTATCACAATGATCGCACATGCCAACTGTCAAATTTTTCTACAATCACAAATACTATTAGCCCCTGCATGAAACAAAAATTCAGAAAGTGTGCATACAATAAAAACATAACTATTACTGACCCAAGTTTTATGCGCCTAGCTTGAAGGGTCTAATATAGAGAATTTACACTACATTACACATATACAACCATGAAGGCCCATATCACAATATCCCAGCACTTCTTTGAAAGTGAGGGAATAAAATTAATTTAAACATGTAGGTGCAAACAAACAGGTTAACAAAAACTGTGCTTAAAGCAGTTTATGCATAATCGTGCTAACGACCCATGGGCATATAATCGGGATTGATACGCACACATTGAACTCTTGGTGGCATAACAATGCATACTGGTGGTGATAATACATCCCGATTAATATTTACACAAAATTATTACAACTTACCCATCCTCTCTAACAAACTGCTTTTGTCTTTTACATTTATGAATGAATGGCTTTTTGAAACCCTTTTTTACAGCCATATCCTTTTAATTTATGTTGTGGAGCAAATGACATTGACAAGCACTTAGAAACAAGTTTCCCTCCTTATGTTACATCTCCATGGCAGAAAATGCTCCATTAAAATTTGTTTAAATAACTCAGTGCAGCAAAACAGTTTCAACATTACAACTCACCTTCACATTCTTTATTTCCTACATCAAATGATGTCTACATGCCTGCTTCTACTGGCACAGTATAGGTATCTGCTAAAGGCACATCATGCGAAGTACTTGCAGTCGAGTTGTCACTGGCAAATTTATCTGAAAACCTTTCATATCTGGCCCTCATAGAGCTACCTGTCAGAGAGATATATTTTCTCTTGACTGGTTTCCTGCCCTTTGTCAAAACCATTATACTACAAAAGATAATAATGCCAATAACATTAATAATAATACATCTAAAATTAATGTGCTTTAAAACCACAAGAAAAACATTTCAGAAATCGGTCCTAACATGATGGACAAATGACCAAGTAACTGCTTAACTACTCCACAAGAGTGTAAAAAAACTTACTTACATATTATAAAAGATGATACTTCAGATTAATGGCAATTTCAAAATGTGAACAATTTGAATTGAATTCCCCAATAGTGGTAACACGAATTTAAGCTATGCGAATAAACATCAAGGCCCAAAAAGTATGATAACATGTGCAATATGGCCAATCGTATTACATGCTTATGTGGTTTATGTGTTTGGACAGCATAACAAGTAGGTTATTAAGTGTTTAGGCAAGTAAAACAAAGTGTCTTCAAGGACACACCAAATATAGCTGTACTCTTATGATCTCAGGTCTGGCACATTAACTATTAAGTCACTTTTAATGATGGCTGCCTTGGTGGCCATACTGGATGTAAAACCTACATTTTAATTTAGGAGAAACTAGGCATCATTTAAATATCTTCTGGTGAAAACTCCTTACTAACATGACTTTCCATTCAGCAGGTGTAGTGATAACAATATTTTCAAGATGGCCACAGGTGTGCCCTTATTGGATGTCAGAGCAGTGCTATTTTCATTTGGACCAACTAGAAAATGGGATGTATGTGTAGAAAGTTTTAGGGTAATCTTACATGTATTTTAGGACATGCAGCAATGGCAAGTTTGTGTTAATGGATGGACATACACTGTATGTTGGAAGAGAGATGAAAGGAGAACAGACCATCTCATAAGACCTTCTGGTCTATGACCAGTAGAGCTAAACACTCCTCAATTATCCTGTAAATCGATTAGCCCTTGCCTAAAGTAATTTTTTGCTCCTTGTTCTGATGCTGATGTTTTAACGCAGCGTCATCAGCTCAAAGTTCACCTAATGAAGTCATAAAAAAAATGTTTTCACTAATCAACATTGAGTCCAACAGACTGAAAATGTCTTTGAAAATTCTATCATTAATGCTAGTGAAATGAAATAAAATATACTCATAAAAATCTTTAATAACAACTTGAATAATAGACAGCAAATCAGCTACTGAACATGTTATGAAAACGTGACCCACAGTGGATGACAAAATCAGTGACACCTGTTAGAATACTGTGCTGCATTTTTCAAGTTTCACGTGGAGCTGTCTTTACCGACTTTTTTTTTTAGGAGGTTCCTTCTTAACATAATTTGTGTATATTTAAAGAAGTGCCTGTAAGGTATATTTTATAATTAAGTCTGCAGCCTCTAATTAAAAATCTCCTTTAATATTATATCTTTGTCACTGATTATTCGCACTTCTACAAAAATAAGTTATCAAAGTTGCATGACTGTTCTGAAGCACCAAAAAAGTACATTCAGTGACATATTCTGCATCAATGACATATTCTGCATCAATGACATATTCTGCATCAATGACATATTCTGCATCAATGACATATTCTGCATAAGCACACTGCCAAGAAATACAAAATACAGACAAGTCATTTTAGATAAATCTAATATTTTTTTTTACTTACAAGTGAACAATTTTATTATAATATCATTATGATTCATACCCAATTTGATATTTGTAGATTCTTATAGACCATTCTTAATGAGATCCTCATGAATATTAATGTATCGCGAAAACGAGGCTAAGTTAGGCAGATCGCGACTATACTGCATATAATATATTATGTAGATTCCTTTTGCGAGAGAATATATTATATTGATCTCGGCTGTAATGGATGTAATGTATTTTATTTTGATTGTTTCCTTTTGCGTAAGAACATTTTATATTATAGAATTACCAATGTATATATTGTAATGACGAAAACTTACTTGATATGTCCATTCTCTTAAACATAAGTTGATATATGTCCTGTCTTGAGTGTTCTTTCTCTCTACAGAACACAAAATAAAATTTAACGATAGAGAAAAGAAACTATTTAAAGCATGAATTTTGTTTCTGATTAGGTATGGTTTAAATGTACAGCTATGATCAATCAATACTGTGGTCAAAACACGTGGTCAGAATAAAATATTTACAAAATGTGCATAGTGACGCAAACTGCCCTTTTAACCAACCACGCCCCCCCCCCCCTCAACCAGTAGAGACTGTGGTGTGCTTTAAATAGTTTTGGGTACATGTCGGTATTCTTGCATTCTAATTTGTATCAGAAGTGCACAGCCTGGTTGTTGTCATGGTGCTTGCTGCTTTTAGTGCCTCGGGGGTAGGAGGGACTGGGATTTTCCCTTTAAATGACATAATTTTTCTTTTCTGAATCATTTGTCAACTGACAATATGGATATACAATTTTATTCATACGTACACATTCTTTTTTTTTGTTTCAATAACAGACTGGCAGTTATATATTTACCCACCAAACAGCAGGAGTATTTGTCAAATTAATTGGTGAGTGTACACATTAGTTTACCCCGGAATCAAGTGCCTGTGACAAAATCTCTACAAAAACTATACTTAAAATAAACATATAGGAACGGATATTGAAATGCTAAATTATGTTTGTTTCATTTTCCAAAATAAACTTGTGCTTCCTATGTGCTATTGAAGTTGCCTTGGAATATAACTATCTTTTTTTCGGTGGCATTGGACGTGACGTGCGTCAAAATAAGTGATGTACAACGAGAACTTACGGAGAAAGAGTCGCCTGGATGAAAACATGCGATGAAGAGTACTAGAAAATATATCATTGTCATTTGTTATCCATACTTTGCACAAATAAATAAATGTTTTCAAAGGAAATGAGATGTATCACTATGAAAACATTATATTTCTGAAAAGTTAAAGTTCTTAAGTGCGTCAAAAGCGATGACTCCGATAAAGCATACTTCATCAAAGACGTATTAAGCACACTGATGTACAAAAAAAAACTACTTTTAATCCTACTTGGTTACAAGCTAGCCCATTTTGTTCATGTATTTAGAACCCTATTTACAAATGTCAACTTACTGACAGTTTTAATTTCATTTGCAACGTACTCATTTGATCGTATAGTCCTATAGTAAAAGCGTTTTTTTCACTGACCGGATGTTTGATAGAAAATGACGCACATGCGTAAGAGCAGTCCAAGTGGCAGTTAACAATGTTAAGCCTTAAGGGCATATAACGTATACTGTACAATATAAAAGTATACGTTGTTAACGCCTGAGAGCCTTAACAGTGTTTACAAATTTAGCCTTGAAGGCTTTAACAACGTAGGGATCGGGTGGAATTGGATACAGTCATAAATTTCAACTCCAGAATCCGTTGGACTACAATTTAACAACATAACAGATATTTCCCTGAAACAATTGGTAACGCTAATTATGAAAATTCCCTTTGAAAAGGAACTGTTAATAGGTTTTACATGAATAAATACTTTTATTTAACCAAATAGGTGTTCTTCAGCATTCTTGGCAGTAGCCCATATAGTTTTATTGTGTCACCTGCTTTAGCATGGCTGACACAGGGGTCATTTTGTTGTCATCACATTTTAGCCTGCAACTTAACACGATCATCACTTGAAAATTGTCAATTTTCACTCAGTGTCTAGGCACAAGTATCATAATTCTCATTTTGACAGAGTTATGCCCCTTACAAAACTTACTATTGTTACATTGAGAACACTAGTATTCCAGAGAACACCTTTCTAGTTTAAAATGGTTGATCTCAATTTCCTTTTCAGTATGTTGCTTAATTTGTATTCACTGTGAAGAATGCATGACTTGTTTTTTTATTTCTTTACCAAGACTTTAACTATTTCCTTTCAGATCTGTGGACACATCCCAACATTTCTACACATTATGAAGCCAGGCAACAGTCAGCGTTCTTCTCTCCTGCAGGAAGCTGATGAATTCGCTAGTTCCAGGTTTCAGTGTGGCCGGCTCCAAGATAAGAAAATATGAAAATATAGTGTATACACAAGTTCTTGCATATGCATGGGAAACAGGCTGTATGTAAAAAGGCATGAGGATTTTGTATATGAGGTATTATGTCAATGGTGGCAGTCATTCAGGTCAATAAATTAGGGATAAAACCATTTATTCACACAACTTTGTTTAATATAATATTAAAATCGAAATAAAGATTTAAATCATTGTCGAACATAAAAAAAATGTAACAACATTGTGCAGGGGAATCAAACCATGGTCTAAGGTATAATTACACACTAACCAAACAATTTACAGTGATAATCGATTTTGTTGATGCTGTACAGCTTGTGATATGTCTCCCCTCTCCAGGGAAGACGTAGTTTTGTGCTTCCTGTCTGTCTATTACAAATTTTGTATGGCGAACCCCTGCATTTCACAACAAATCGTGGCAAACTTTGGTGGGATGTATTAGTATTCAAGGCACATGTCGTCATAGCATTCGAGTCCAGTGATTTTTGACATAGTTATAGCCTTTTAATAACTTTGTAATGGGGGACTTTGGCTGATGACCTCCTCCTAGCTTTTTCAATGGATTTGGGTGACACTTGGTGGAATGTATCAGTATGAAGCACAGTTGTGCACGTCATCACAGCATTTTGGTCCACTGACTTTGTAATTGTGCAGGTTCCTTGTGCTCTGAAATGTCGACTGTCCAACAGAAAGAACATATCTAATATACTAAATATGTTCAATTTTCTCCCTCCATCCCCTTTCCAACAACATTCCTTCAACAGCCCATGGCAATGACGGCTGGGGAGACATCTGCTTTTGTTCTCAAAATTATTTAGTTTTGATTTTACTTTGGTAATTTTAACAGTTTTTGTTTTGTCAGAGCCAAAAATTAACAAATTATCAAAATAATATTTTATACATTTTTCATTATGATTAATGCAACCATTTTATTTCACAACATTGAAACCATGTTAGAAAACTGACAAAACTGACCACTTTATAGATAATTAAAACCCAAAACATTACCCATAGCAAAATTCCAGTGGTAAAAAACGATGTTTCTTTAAGTTAATTGAAGAAGACTGCTTCATATATCCTGAAAAATAATGTGATTGCAAAAATGTTTAAATATGTTAATTAATTATGGAACTGGTACACATATATATTTGGTGCTTTTTTGTGATATACATAAGTTAAACAGAAACAGAAATGTAAAAATAGAACGGTCTGCGTATGTATATCAAAATAAGGGGTGCTGTTTTAATGCTGTAAAAAGAGGAGTCTGATACTAATAGTTAGCATGCTTCTGATGTGTGTGTGTGTGTGTGTGTGTGTGTGTGTGTGTGTGTGTGTGTGTGTGTGGCTTTAAAAAAATTTCAGTCATGTCGCCACGATGTCTGCAGTGTGGCAGTTTATAGTGATGTCAAGCACTGAGGCATCATGCCGCAGACATGTAGCATGATGTCCCACCCAGTCACATTATCCTGACACCAGGCCGACCAGTCCTAACACTAACCTCTTAATGCTGAGCGCCTAGCGAGGCAGCTTTAAGTACCATGTTTAGAAGCCTTTTGTATGACTCGGCCGGGGTTCGAACCCGCGACCTCTTGCATCCTTGGTGGAAGTTCTAACCACTAGGTCACCTGAGCGGTCCAACATGCTTCTGGTAAAATGAAATATTACTCACATCAAAGAATTTAATATGATTCCAGAATAATTAGGGGCATATAGCCACTCTCTTGTTAATATGTACCTTCATTCTTCACATTTCATGTCCAATCAGAAATCAGATCCATTGCAAGGTAAAGATAACAAATGAATGTATGATAGGCAGTGTTTATTATAACAAATAAATGTATTACAGGCAATGTTTATTATAACAAATGAATGTATGATAGGCAGTGTTTATTATAACAAATAAATGTATGACAGGCAATGTTTATTATAACAAATAAATAAATGTATGATAGGCAATGTTTATTATAACAAATAAATGTATGATAGGCAATGTTTATTTCCACTCACTGACTTTTGAATGCATACCTGGCGTTTAGTTCAACTCATTTATAGTTCGTTACTTGAGAAGATGATGAGGAGCATTTTTTCTACCAGCCATGTAACAAAAAACATCACTACTTAATTACGAAAATCACTTCCATTAATGCAATTATCATTGGCACCTACAAACTAATAGATACAATTACAGCTGCCACACAAAATGATTGATTTATGATGAAGGTGGTTATTAATTAATTGTATAATCTTGCATTCTAAGTGATCTGTTATTTAAAAAAATGTATTATATCTCTACAAAATGATACAAATCACGTTTGAACGAGAATGGTACCTTTAAGGTCAAGGTCATTCAAATTATTGTGAAGGGATTTTA